>PVKC010025440.1:0-16487 GCA_004027635.1 Crocidura indochinensis
CTCAGATCAGTGGAATAGGCTTGAATACTCAGAAAGTGTTCCCCAGACATACAGTCACCTAATTTTCGATAAAGGAGCAAGAAATCCTAAATGGAGCAAAGAAAGCCTCTTCAACAAGTGGTGTTGGCACAACTGGCTAGCCACTTGCAAAAAGTTGAACTTAGACCCCCAGCTAACATCATGTACGAAGATGAAATCCTAATGGTTCTTTGTTTTTTATTATTAGATTTTTACAGGTTTTGTGACCAGCTCCACAACTTAAATTAAATATTTAAAAATTACACTAGTTTTGGGTTGTTAAAAATATATTTCTAAAAGAATGTGTTTCTCGATGAATATTTGTTTAAAACTTGCTGAAAGGACGAGTAATTTATCAGCATAGGAAAAATGTGTTTATTGGGATCATATTGAGAGACACAAAAGATAAGAAAGAGACAAATATACAAGTTATACATAGTCCTTTGACTATCTAGGAATGGCTGAACTTAGAAAATACTATATTTCGAATATTCTGAATGTATCTAGCCCAGGGAAAAAGTAAATGTATGCTCCATTATATCTGAACTGGTCTCTTTCAGTAGTCAGGTAGGATGTAATCAGACACTTCCTTTGTCAAGTTCTTATTTGGCTTATGTCTTGCCAAATCCATTGAGTTTCCTTTGTGTTGCACTGCTGAAAATGAGTATGTAAGTATGCATGGACATATGTTGCTTTTGCTTGTTCACTGCTCCCCTCCTCTTCCCTTCCTTTATTATTATTATTGTTATTATTATTTGGAGATGTGGGAAACCAGGCAATGTTCAGAGTGACTGGGAGGCCTTGCCCAGGAAACATCAGCTTGATACAGACATAATGCTTTGGTCTTGAGATGGAATACAACTATTCCATTAGTTTGGCAATGCTTGGGAGCCATTAGGCCTATACCCATTATGTCATGCAATTCCAGGAATCAAACTTTGGGTACTGAGCATGCAAGAAATGAACTTCAATATTTGAGTTATCAACTCTTTGAAATGTCTTTTGATTATTTTTCCCTGTCAGTCCAGTTTAGTATAGTTCATCATCTCTTTTCCTCCAACTTAGATGCAGGATTTCTGAGGGTTAAATGAATATTCATCTCTTCCTCCTCAGCACAGTGATTGACTTAGGAACCAGGTATCTGGTTCTTTTTGGGCCCCTTATAATTATACTCACCATTTTTACTGTATCTGTGGGTAAAACAAATTTTTTCCACTAGTTTGGACTTAAAGATTCAAGGCAAATTCTAGATTGGGGACCACCACAAGATGAAAAGAATGAAGTTGGCAAAAAGGGAACATCTGAGAGTTAAATCTACAAAGAAAGATAAAATGTTATGCCTGCTAATAGTACTGAGTATTCAGTTCTAGGCATGCTTGAGGTGAATATATTGAAATCAGTGAATATTTCTGAAATTAGTGAAATTGAGAGCTGAATTCAAGATGAAAAAAATCAGCAAGCTTTCTGGGCAGGGACAGTTTCTGTATTTTGCTTTTTTTTTTTTTTTTTTACAAAAACCTTATAATAAGGACAGTTTGAACCCCCTCTTAATTTAGGTGAAGGGAATATGTAATGTGCTAAGGAACTAGATCACAAAGGTGTTTATTGATTACTATAGCACCCACTAAACTGCAATCTACCTCCCTGTTTAAAAATGTGTTTTCTTGCTTTTCTTTTACCTATAAAATTACTTCTTGCATTCTCTGTTGCTGGACACCTAGGTTGAATCCATATCTAAGTATAGCAATGAATATGTTCATAAATACTTTTAAATCATAAAATACCCAAAAGTTGAGGCTGGAACAGTGGTGCAAGTGGTAGGGCATTTGCCTTGCAGTCACTAACCTAGGACGGACCACGGTTTGATCCCCCAGTGTCCCATATGGTCCCCCAAGCAAGGAGTGATTTCTGAATACATAGCCAGGAGTAGCCCCTGAGCATCATGGGGTGTGGCCCCAAAAGCAAGCAAGCAAGAAAACAAAGAAAAACCCACTGACAACTATCATAGCAATGTGAATAAATGTGGGAAGTAGAAAGCCTGTCTCAAATACAGGTGTGTGTGTGTGTGTGTGTGTGTGTGTGTGTGTGTGAGGGGGAGTGTGTGTAGAGGAGGGAGATTTGGGGCATTGGTGATGGGAATGTTGCATTGGTGAAGGTGGGTGTCTTTTTAATTTATTTTTAGTTTACTTTTTAGATTTTTATTGTGGTAAACGTGAATTACAAATCCTTCACAGTAATATTTAAGGCACATAGTGACAATGAATGAGGGGCATTTCCACCACCAGTGTTGTCCTCCCTCCATCCCTGTTTCCAGCATGCATCCCACATCTCCCTCCTTTACCCACCATTATACTAGTGGAACTTTTCCCCACTTGTACAGCTTGTTGTAGATTGGGTGTTGATTCTGTTGTCATTTACTTTGGATTTGGTATTCAAGTTTGATCATTTTTTATTTCCACCAAATGAACATATGACTGTTTGGTCTTGGTACCATGGGGGTGGTGGGGTGGAAAGGCAAACCAAAAAGAGAAAAACTAGGAGAAGTCCATCTAGATGTTATAGATATCCATTTAGAAGAAGGAAGGGAAAAAAAAGAAAAAGGTAACAAAACAAAACAAAAACAAAAAACAATAAGGAAGTAACAACAAAAGTACAAAAAGAATAAGAAATGATAAACCAAAAAACAAAACAATCAGCTATGACAAAAACAAAACAAACAAAACAAAAACAGACAAAAAACAGAGCAGCAAATTCTTAAAAAGGGTTGTGTTTCTTCTTCTTCTTCTTCTTCTTCTTCTTCTTCTTCTTCTTCTTCTTCTTCTTCTTCTTCTTCTTCTTCTTCTTCTTCTTCTTCTTCTTCTTCTCCCTTCTTCTTCCTTCTTTTTCTTTCAAAGTGGGTGTTTTTCTATGACTGAAACTCAACTATAATCGTTTTTGTATACATATGTATATATACATTTTGCATATAGATACATATATATATAAATACCCAAAAGTGGAATTTCTGTGCACATATCTACTTGATTTTAAGTTAAGATGTCTAAATTCTAGTCTAAGTTTAGACCCCCAAATTCAAAGTAGATACCCCAAAATGGAATTTCTGGGTTATATGGCAGCTCAATTCTAAGTTTACTAAGAACTTTCTATGCCATTTTCCATTGAGTTGAACCATTTTCCATTGAGTTGAACCAGACAACATTCCTACTAGCTGTAGAAGAGTACAATAGGCAAGATATGGAATCAACCTAGGTGTCAAATGAGAGATGTATTATGAAGATGCAGTATATATAAACAATGGAATACTATGAAACTGCAAGGAACAATACAATCATGTTATTTGCTGTAACATGGTTGGAACTGGAAGATATAATACTGAGAGGAGGAGAAGGAGAGGGAGGAGGAGGAGGAGGAGGAGGAGGAGGAGAAGAAGAAGAAGAAGAAGAAGAAGAAGAAGAAGAAGAAGAAGAAGAAGAAGAAGAAGAAGAAGAAGAAGAAGAAGAAGAAGAAACAAACATAGGACGATCTCACTATCTGTGATATACAGAATAATAGAATGAGGAAATGTAATGTAGTAAGAAGGTAAAGCCTAGCTCACTCTTGATCCCAGGGCTTAACGAAGAGGACAGAGAGAGGAAAAGAAATAAAGGCAGGGAAGAAGATGAGAAAGGGAAGTAATAAAGTAATAGAGATCCGAGCTTCAGTTATATTGGTGACTTGGGAATATAAATATAGCTATAAATTCAAAGCATACACTCAACACTAAAACATGAGATCTAAACTGCAATTAAAATCTTTGTTTGCCAACGTGACAGTGAGTATGGAAACACTGGAGATGGGAGTTGATACTGGTGGTGGGGTTGACTTTGAAATATATGCCTAAAACTGAACTTTTACATATGGTTCTTTATTTTATTTTTTAAATGACCCATTTATTATCATAAGGAAACAAAGAAATAATTCTTATTCATATTAATTTCCTACCTGTTTAATTGGTGAAGTTCTATTGTGAAATGATTTGGTTTTCCCAGGGTTTTGGATATTTCCACTTTGGCTATATTCACTGAAACTTAATGAAGAAAATGGGTCATCTAAAATATCAAGTAGATACAGTGAAAGCCCTTCATCAGCATCATAAATTAAAAAAAATTCTTCTTGCAGCAAGATGTCTATTTTGAGGACTTGAGCCTAATGTTTGGTAACCTTTTGGCTTGCTGTCAATAAAGATCTTTATCAACCCATCACCATGTCTCTTGATTGACTGGCTTTCCAGTAGTCATCGAGCTGGACCTTTATAGTTACAATCTTTCTGAATTTTGCAAATAGCACCATCAATAAATCCTCTCATGTTTAAAGAGTCCTTCATGGTTGGTTAACTTAGGTTTTTCTTTCTGCTTACTTTTTTTTAGTCATTTCCCACTGTGTTCAGGGCTTACTTTTGGTTTTGAGTTCAAGAATCATTTAGGGGATCAGATCTTGCACATGAATCCCCCATGTGCAAGGCAGGCATCTTACCTAACTTAACTAACTTTGAGTTTGACTTAGCTTTTTGTTCCTTGTTGTTCAAACAGTATTAACATTGATCATCAAAATAAAGGTTGGTAGCAGATATTAGTATAATTCTATTAATAATATTCTAGTAGTTTCTGAAAAGGACAAATATAGTTCTTTTTTGTTGTTTGGTTTTTGGGTCACATCTGGCAATGCTCAGGGGTTACTCCTGGCTCTGCATTCAGAAATTGCCCCTGGCAGGCACGGGGGACCGTATGGGATGCTAGGGAATCGAACCGGGGTGTCCTGTGTTGGCTGTGTGCAAGGCAAACACCTTACCACTGTGATATTGCTCCAGCCTCAAATATAGTTCTTGACTTTTTCTTTTAATTCCATGACCTCTTTCAAAGAGGTAATCTTCCATTAGCCTCTCCTATGAAACACAAGTTTGCTTTCATAGTGTTTATGAAACAAATGACCGTCCTTTCAGGAGTAGCAGAAGTGAGAAGAGCAGGCAACCTTGTGCCAATTTCCAAGAGTATAATATTTAAAGAAAGAGACAGGAGCGTATATTTGTTATAAGCTTATCTTTTTTTCTTTTTTAGAGTTGAAGCTTATGAGTTTATCTATGCCCACTATATTCATAATTACAATTTAATATCTGCATACAAAAGCTATGTAAAAATCCATTTTCCCAAATATACAAATTTTCTTTTTGGATAGTTCAAAACATTTTGATCACAGATTTCAACAGGTTTCAGCTGAAAAAAAAATATTACCAACCTAGCAATATCACTTAACACTGTTTGCAAAACACAAATCTTCCTAAGACTGTAAATTGTTTCCTATTCTCTAGTATTCTTTCGTTTCTCAGGGCATGAAAACATCGTGTGTAGGGGAGTGGGGTGTTTTCTTAAAGAAAACCTGGAGAACTAATTTGGTTCTAGAATCAAATGAGAAATGTCAAGTTAATTAGGGAGAAACCAAAAGAAAGAAGTGGTATCACATCAGCCCATTCATGCCCTGACAGCTTCTATATAAACAATACATGCATAATTAAATAAAGTGTCTTCTTTTTCTTCCATTGTGCTCCATAATTTACATGAGTAGTCTCCACATCCTGAGGACAGAATTTTGTTTGATTGTCTTGTGCATAAGGTGGGTCAGCTTTAACTGTGCAACAGAAAGTCACAAACAGCATTTTACCTGCATGATATTGCTCTGAAGGCGGCATTAATTAATGTGGAAAACACTAGGAATGCACACGTTTTGCATTTGCAAACATTTATACAGCACAGTAAAAATTCTGTGATAAGGCCAAACCTTTATCCCCTCTGTTATTTGTGTGTGTTTTAAATGTTTTATTTTAATATTATTATTATTCTTTAAAGATTTAAAGTAAAATGTTCAAGTGTAAAAAATACACACCGGGCAAATCCTTACCTGGATAATAAATATCTACATCACAGTACAATAAAATTTCTTCTCTATAAAATTTAAATATGGATTATAGTCTATCACTACCAAAAGAAACACTAGGCTAGTATTTCCATATTATTAAAACAACAGGAAAAATTACAAGCTTATTCGAGAACCTGATGCCATGACCGGTGGAAAGGGCAAAGAGATTCAAATGACAGGAACCATTCATTCCCCTCTTGAAGAGGAATGGTGGCTGGGGTTATTCAATTGATGAAAAAGGATCAGCCTTATAAATGCTGGCTACATTTCAAAAAACCGTAAGTTTGGTTGATAATTTATGACTCATGCGGCGAAAGGTCAATAGAACATGAATAGGTTAGAGCTCCATAGAATCAAAATGTATCACTGACAATGACATGCTCCGAGGGCACTCCCGGGGAGGTTGAGTCTGGGGGGCTTATTGTTGAGGAGAAACATTAGCTCCCCCACTGTTGAGGGCTGAGAATTCCCTTGCTAGAACAGAGTTGGGCCTGGTGGGCCACATTGATGACTGTACTGCAAAAGAAGATGTGTCCCTCGAAGAAGGTAAGAGGCTTCTCCAGACTGAGGCCTCAACACAAGCGCATCATTGGGGTTTGAGGTTCATTGGACTAGAAAAAGCTCAGAAGGCGGCACATGGTGTTTTGAGCAGATTCATAAAGAAGAAAAGATCTTATTTTTTGTTTGATTTTTAAAAACTATTTCTGGAAATACTGCACATTTGACTTGAAGAGCAAAGTACACTTGAAGGTCACTCACAAATTCACAGACACACATACTCACATCACTCATCCCTAAAAGTGAAATGATATATAAATAGAAATCCCAGTTTACAATGACAATGCTTTCCTTTAGACTGGGATGTTGCCCCACTGTGGGGGGGGGGGGAGGGTTTCAATCAGATCCACACTTGATTTGTAAGTCTGGACAAGATAAGAAACACTAAAAAATTTCAGAACAAATCCCTGCTAAGTGAGTTTTATGAGTTGGAGTCTTGAGATGCACAAAGTACACCGATCACTTACAGAGGAACAAGTTCAGTCACTTTTACCACTGGGTTCACAATCTTTTGAGCCCTTAGAGTCTTTCCTTTAACCTGAAGTGCTTAAGGCTTGTTTTCCTCCTTACAAAGTAGCCAGCCTGCAGTAAGTTTTTTTCTTTTCTTTTCTTTTCTTTTCTTTTCTTTTTTTTTTTTTACACTTTAGTTTTCCTATTTAAGGCAATCATTTGCAAAGTCTTGGTTCAACCCTAAGTTTGCTTGGAACTGGCTGGCTGGGTGTAGATATACTGTACTGTTTGGCCAATGCCCTACTATGGCTAGTCCCCAAAGCCATTTGCTTTAGGTAGGCTCTGGAGTTAAAATGAATCTGTATGTGTCTGAAATATCAGGATTTCTGACAAACACATCAAGGGAATCTTTCCTGGGAAAGGTTTGATAGCCCCAAGAATCCATGTACCCTTCTAGTACCTGGCTAACTTGTCATCCTTGCATTTCCTCCTGAGGAAAACTAGCCTCACATAGCAGAACTACTCTTGGATTAACTTTTTATGTCTCAGAGCAGTTTTCTAAGGAGAGTCAACAGGGGGAGCAGAGGTTACTATCTTGGCAAAGCAAGGATTTAAGGAAAGTGTCTAAAGGCTGCTAGGGAAAACAAAACCAGAAAAGAAAAAAGTAAACTCTATATTCAGGAACTTCATGTCTATCATTTTAACCTCTTCATCTACTTCCTTTTTCTGGTTAGAATATCCTATATATTTATGATCTTGACTTCTTTTCCCCAGAAGCCAGTCCAATGACTTTAGCAATATTAAGCATAGAAATTTCCACCTGGGTTATTTCCAGTTACATTTGGGGTTTTCAATGCTGTTCCTCTTCTTTTTCCAATGTCATCCTGCCTTCCTTAAAATAATTGACTAGCAGTAAGTCAAATTGTTATTATGATATACTTTCATTTACTGTGAATTAGGACATCATTTGTCTAAAAAATTAGAATATGAAAAAAATCAAAATAATAGTCTTTCTCCTAAAATTCATACAGTATTAAAAGTTAGGAGGGTTTAAGAGTTTCAAGACTTATTCACTAGGTGAGAAAACCTAGATTCTAAGTCAAAAATCTATCGTTTGACAGAATTCATATTTAAACTGAGGTGTTCTGATCTCTGAGTTGATTATATTCTATCAAACTAAAAATTAGTTCACTTGGTTTTAGTGATGCATTTCATTCCTTTGAATTTTAGGCATATCCTACCAATATGGCTTATTTTCCCCAATATTTCCAGGGTAAGGCAGTACAAGGCAGGCAAAGGAATAATTTATGACTACTATGCCAGTGAGGAACAAGATACATTCAGTTGCATGGGTACATTCTTTGCCCATTTCCTGGCATTGAAGCAATTAGGTCTCACCATTGGTTTTCTGTGCACAAGCTATTCTAGAGTTTGCCACTGGGAAAGCTCGGTCAGGTAAGGAAGGTAGGTGAGTGAAGATTTGTGTATACTGTCTGCTGATATATTCTCTGGAATATCTGCCTGGGAAATGCTAGAATGGGTCAGCAGCCAGACCAGTCTTTGTTTAGATCGAGCTGAGCCTTAGACATAGAGGAAAAGGGAAAAGAGGCAATCTTTGTGAGCATTAGAATCTAAGAAGGGAGCATCTTTAAGCCAGTATATGAAAAGGGCCCTTGAAAAATGGGACTTCCTTCAACTAGAAATGTAATGGCACTAATCTTGCCTCCAGAACAAGATTCAAATTAAAGCTTGTTCTCTCCATGATTAGAAGATTTAATCCACAGGGGAATCTGTCAGCTCAACAGAGATGCAATCAGAATAAATAACTTCAGGAAGCTTGGGAGGTGATGGAGCAGATGTCATTAAAAAGTGACAACCCTCTGTAAATAGATTTGATTTCTGTGAAAATTTTCTCTGAGCCTAAATTGGAAGAAGACTTCCTACTATGGAGTAATACTATGTGAACTGTGGGAAACTGTTGAGTCATTGACGTTGTTGAAGAGTTCTAATTTCTTGGGGCTCACTGAAGAAAAATCTTTCTCCTGTTTGGCTTAAAGTCAGTAGAAAACCTGCATGTCTTTGAGTCATGCTATTGGGTAACTCGAATTAAATCAGAGGATTACAAAAGTGACAGTGAAGGGACATCTTAGTTTCTGGAAAAATATTTCTGTACATTCCATGCTATGTATGAGAGAATATAATGTACTGAATACAGCATGTTTTTTTAGGTAAAAATGTGTTCAGACCTTTCTCTAAAATGCCAAAAGCCACCTCTCACCCTGTGAAACATCAGGAATGGATCAAGAGGACTATATCATCTCAGTTTTAAGGCTTCTTCCATCTTCTTTCTGCCTTTCCATTATGCGTACTTGAGTCTTTGACCAGGGACAGATGGGAGCTGGTGATGACTTGGTGCTGGTGAATAAATGATTGTCCCCACTCCATCTCAACAACTTTGAAACTTTCAAAGCATTCACATCAAAAGGACTGGAGAACGAACAACTGCAACAGCTAAAAGTACCTGCATTCAAGGGGCAATTTCACCTCTGTCTGTGCCCAGGATGACTTCATCATGATGTCCCCTCATCCCCAACCCCAACCAAACAACCCCTCACAACACAAAGAAAGAAAAGAACAGAGAAGAGTGAGGCAATGGAATGAAATGATGCCCAACAATGTGGTAGGAACTGTGAGAATCAGTTGGGTGTGTCTAATCCTCGAATACTTCCAGGAACAAAGGAGGGAAGAGTTCTGTTGGGCACTCCACCTTCATATGTAGGAAGCGGCTGGCATGGCAGGCTCCAATCATCCGCAGGTCTGTCACCTTCATCAGGAGCTTTGGCCAAAAGTGTGCTACATGGTGTTTCCGATAATTAATATAGTGTTCAAAAGCCAGCAGGAAACTATCTTGGTATTTTTCTATTCTCTCAACACAGGCGAGCCCTGGGCGGTCTGGAGGTAGGGTGGGGAGGGAGGAAAGAATAGGAATGTTAATTTTTTTGGTTTGTTTGTTTTGGGGTCATATCCAGTGGTGTTTAGGGGTTACTCCTCCACACAGGAATCATTTCTGGCAATGTTTAGGGGACCATATGGGATGCCAGGGGTCAGTTTCCTGCAAGGCAAGTAATTTGTCTGCTATACTATCACTGCAGTCCCAGATGCTAATTAAAAAAAAAACACAACACTTATTTTTGGTCCAGAGTGAGAGCACAGCAGATAGGGTGTTTGCCTTGCACATGGCTGACCCAGGGTTGACCCCCCCCTCCCCGCCCCCGGCATCCCATATTGTCCCCTGAGCCTGCCAGGCATGATTTCTGAGCACAGAGACAGGAGTAATCCCTAGTGCTTCCATAAGTGGCTGCAAAAACCAAAAGCCAAAAACCCAGAAAAAAACCCATTATTTTATTGATTGAGGTTATGTGATTTACAATATGTTATAGTTGGTTTCCCTTGCACATAATTTAATACCACACCTGTCATCAGTGTGGCCACCTCCCTTCATCAAGGAGCCGAATTCCTCTCTCTTTTAATTCCTTCCACTCACCCTAACTGAATAGTTGGATAAGCTTTTCCATTGTGCTGCTTTTAGGCTTTTGTTGCTACCTTGCTGTGTATCCTTAAGTCCCACATATTAGAAATCATTATGTATCTTTCCATATTTTTGAATGACTTCGCTCAGTATAATATGTTTTAGTTACATCCCTGTCACAGCACATTGTGCTATATGTTTCATTGTGTATATAAAACACTAACTTACTGATCCAGTCATCTATATCTGGGCATTTGAATTGTTTCCATATCTGACTATTGTACTAAGTGTGATGATTAACATAGTTGTGCATATATCCTTTTGAATTGATGTTTTTGTATTTTTTGGAGCTAGATACCAAGAAAAGGTATTGCTGGATCATATGGGTGTTATTTTTCTATTTTTCATTTCTTTTTTATTACACCCAGCAGTGGTTAGAGAAGATTCCCGGATCTGTGCTCAAAGGTCACTCCTGGAAGAAATTGTGGGATCATGGGATGCTGGGGATCAAACTTAGATGAATTTCATGCAAGGTAAACACCCTATCTGCTGTACTATTCCTCCAGCCTAGACTTGAGTGTCATCTTTATTGTTTGTTGGGCTGATTTCGGTTTGTTTCTTAGCTGCTATTTCTAAGTTTATTTCTGTTTTCATGAGAGCTTTTCATATTATTTTCCAGAGTGGTTGAACCAAAAGACATTCCCACCAATCATGGATAAGGTTTCCTTTCTCACCACAATCCCACAAACACTGCTATTTTCAGACTTTTTTTTTAATGTGTGATTTCCATTGGAGTGAGAAGATATCTTAATGTTGTTTTATTTGAATTTCCCTAATCAAGAGTGATGAAAACTTTCATATGCCTGTTGTCCACCTGTATGTTTTCTTTAAGGAGGTATCTGTTCATCTCCTTACCCCATTGTGGATGGGGTCATTATATATATTTTTGTAGCGTGCTTTGTGAGTGCTTTATCCTTTATCTACTGTATTGTGTATAAATATTTCTTCCATTCAGTAGAGTGGACAGATGTTAATTTGGAGGTGGAAAGATGGCTGACTTTGTCCAGTACAAGGCCTTGAGTGTGAAGTGGGCAGAGGTGGGGGGTGAGAATTGGTGCAACATGGACTTTGGGGCATAAGGTTCAAGACAAGGGAATGGCTTGATATAGATGAAGGGCATCAGTGCTTTGTTTAGCTAAATATCTCTGGTGTAGAAAATTGTTTTCTTGGGTAAGAATAATGAGGACTCTTTCCAAGGGAATAGGACCAGACTCATTTAGAGAGCTGAATTATTCAGCATAAAGAAGAGGAAATAGATGTATTTTATTGTTGTGAAGGTTATCTCTGATTTGGGGAATGAAGGACAGTGCCAGGCTCAAATCCAGATCTTGCTCAACTATTGAATCACATTCCCAGCCTAACTTTAATATCCCCAGAACAAAAGAGTTTGGCTTCCTACTTCCCACTTCTTGGCAGAAAGGGGAGACAAACATGGACAACAAAGAGGAAAGAGTTAAGAAGTGAGATTGGGGAAAATCTCAGGTGACAAGAGTACAAAGAGAGGGATGTCAGACAGGAAGTGATTCCTTTGGACTATGAAGCAATGTCCAGTTCCAGTGGTTTGCCGAGCTTTTAATGAGCCTCACTATTCTCGTACTAAAAGTCAAATTGGCACCTGTAGCAACCTTGGTGGTGCTTGGGACTGTAGAATGTAAAGAAAAGGGGATGCGAGTCATGCTACAATCATCCTGTGCAGAGAGAAGAGTCACAATGTGAAGTTGGAACAAGAAGAAGTCAAAGACCAGATACACAAGGGAACTCAAGGAAACTTTAAAAGTAGCGGCCAGAGTGGTAGCACAGAAGAAGGTCATTTGCCTTGCATGTGGCTGGCCCAGGACAAACCTGGATTCAATCCTGGCATCTCATCTGTTCCCCTAAACCAGGAGTGATTTGGCCCAAAAACCAAAAAAAAAAAAAAAAGTGACAAAGTGATAGCATGAGAAGACTGAATGACTGAAGGACCTCCAGGCTACAAAATCTTGGGTTAGAAAAATTATGGACAAACTGCATGAGTTTCCTATGTTTTTCCATGAAACCCTACCATATGTCTGTCAGGTTTGCTTTTCGTGGTTTTAATAAAAAAGTCACACTTTGAGTGTGCCATTATTTTTAATTATTTTAAGTCAAAAACATCTTAAAATCTATTTAGAGTCATCTCATTAATTTTGAATAATGTAAGGAGGGGACTATCAAATGATCAGTAATCAAAATATATGTTTTAATAAAAGTCTAAAGTAGTTTCTTTGTCTGCAAAGAGGAAATAGAGTTTATGTCTTAGTTTATTCTTCTGAGTTTTAACAAAATATAAGGTGTTTTGAACCTCCTGTACAGCCAAATGGTGATGTGTGCACTTTCACTTTGCTTTTTTTCCTTCCTGTTTGATGATACCACTATGTGGGTATACTGACTTCCTCTCTCTCCTGTCTTCTATCTTTCCTGCAAGGTGCAAGAAGAGTTCTCTAAATTCTTGATTCTTGTATTTTGAATATGTGCTGTTGAAGTGAGTACATGGATTGTTAAAGTCCAAACTCATGGAAACTATTATGCTGAGTGAAATAAGTCAGAGGGAGAGAGATAGACACAGAGCAGTCTCATCTATCTATGTGTTTTAAGAAAAAATAGAAGACATTATTATAATAACACCAAGAGACAGTAGAGATGAGGGCTGGAAGGATGGACCACAAAGAGTGGTGAGTGCAGTTAGAAAAATAACTACACTAACAATTATCATGACAGTGTTAGCAAGTGAGAGAAGTAGACTGCCTGTCTCGAATATAGGCAGGGGATGGGGGAGGAGGAAGATAGGGGCATTGGTGGTGGTAATGTTGGACTGGTGAAGTGGGGGCGTCCTTTTTTTTTTTTTGGTTTTTGGGTCACACCCAGCAGCACTCAGGGGTTACTCCTGGCTCCATGCTCAGAAATTGCTCCTGGCAGGCACGGGGGACCATATGGGGCACCGGGATTCTAACCGATGACCTTTTGCATGAAAGGCAAACGCCTTACCTCCATGCTATCTCCCGGGCGGGGGCGTCCTTTTTATGACTGAAACCTAACTATGAATATGTTTGTAATTATGGCACTTACACAAAGGTATTATTAAAAATAAACAAGTTTAAGTCCAAACAAAAAATAATTTCTCTGAATGTATTGATTCAAAGGAAAAGAACCACTCTAAGTTTTGTGGCATCAAAACTCTGTAATTTGACTAGAGATATAGATTAGATGGCCATATAAATGCTAAAGATGGTAACATACATTTTGATGATATCCATGGTGTTCTAAACATGTTTATTGAGGGGAGAAACATTTTAAAGGTCAAAGGCTATATTTAACTTCTTAAGACAAACCTCTCTATGCTGATCACTGCGGGACCAAGTTACTGAGAAGCAGAAGCTCTGAAAAGGCTTTGAAGAAGAGGCTTAAGAGATTGAGTGACATGCCAAACAAAACATTGGGGCTTAGAAGTACTGCAGCCAAAAGCATTGGCATGTAGCTATCATTTTGCCAAATGTGAAATGTTCTGAGTTATTTTTCTGGTCCTGGCAGTCTTAATGGAAAGTCTCCAGAGCCTTAGTGTAAAGACAACTTAAAAGTTATTGAATGTGTCTTGCTGTGGTCAGGCAGTCAGTCGCCTAAGAAACAGAATTGGGAAAACTCACTCAGCTTGTTATCTCCATATATATAAAACCTTCCATATATAGAAAACCAGAATATTATTGATGTGATAATATGTTGAACTGATTCACGACAGAGGAAATATCACATTATTCGGAAAATAAAAGTCCATTTGCCACTAATAGAAAGTGGCAAAAAAATGGATGCATGACAAACACCTTGAATTTATTTTCTCGTTTGCTGCAGATTCTGTCTGAGATCTGCTTTCTGTTAAAAAAATTGAGGGGGTTCTCTAAAACAGACAAACATTATAAATGCTCTCTGTTTGCTTCAGGAAGTTGATGGAAGCAGAGAGAAAAATTGTAAAATTACTTGAAACAGTCTTTGTGTTACTGAGATCTTAGCTGAAAAATTACTTTGAGAGACCTGAGTGGATAGAGCATTTTTGCCTTGCACATGGCTGATCATGTTCAATCTTCAGCATCTAATATGATCAAACAAGCTTTCTTGGGGTGATTTATGAGTGAAGAGCCAGGAATAATCCCTGAGCATTGCCTGGTGTGACACCAAAACCAAAGGGGCAGGGGAAGAAAAATTACCTTGAGAAATTTGGATATAGTCAGAAGGAAACATGTCTAGTTTGCCTAGAATATTCTTGACCTAGGTCCTATTTCTGGCATCACATGGTCCCTGACTATCACTGAATGTAGCCCTTGATGCTCCTAGCACTAGCACTGCAGGACCTGAAAAGTGCTGGCTCCTTTGGCTTTTGCATTTAAGTGCCAGCATGACTGGCCGAGAATCACTGGTGGGGTTCCTGGGCCTCCTAAACACTGCTTGTGAGATTCACTCCAGTAGCCTAAAATACTCCTTCCAGTAACTTCTACTTTCTAGTTCAATTTATTTTCAAACAAAATGAAGCCCAGAAAAAAAGGGTATACTGGTGGTCAAAGGGGATCTTCGTATAATAAGTTATGTGTTTTATTTTTCCTGAAGCACTGAGCACCCCTTTCTCTGGCTATTACCTGGAGAGTATTTCCAGGTCTCAAAGTCTACCAGTCATATAAATTTTTCCAACATGGATGGTTAACTTAACAAACCACATAGAGAGACTCTATTTGCAAGAAGGAATCTTATAGATGAATGTAATGTAGTCACCTGAAGTGACATCAAAATTTCTATAGTCCATGGATTGGGAGCAAGCCACAGGTATTGTACACTCAGCAGTAGAGGATGAAGGATATGAATATTAGAATGAGGAAGATCACCTATCAACTTTCATAGCACAAAAGAGGGTTCCTAACGCTATTCTATCTTCTTATATTTCTGCCTGAGATTTTCCACAGTGAAAAGAAAACAAAAACTTCTTAAAAACAAACAAACAAGCAACTACTATATCTGGGTAGTTGAGAGGTGGTGCCAAAGGTGCTTAGCATGTGGCTGACTTGGGTTTGATCCCTGGCACTGCTATGGTCCCTCAAGCATTATCAGGAATGATCCCTGAGATGAGTCAGAAGTAAGCTTTGAAAATCACAAGGTATGGACTAAAAAGTAAACTCCACAAACCCCTCTCTCATGACCATATCTAGTTTTCCTGCAACAAATACATTGCTAGATTAGCTTAATTCAAGGAATTCTCCTATGTTAATTACTGTATCCATTCTATAATTCTGTGTGTGTAAGACTGACATTTATCCACCTATTCAGTCTACCTATTTGTTCACCTGTATTTATCCACATGGATATGTATCCACCTATTCAATGAATATGTCTTAACATCTATGAAAATGTTACTGAAGTGTCATGTAGACAATCAGACACATCTCTCTTCTTGAAAAAGATATTGCCCATTTCTCTCATCTGTGTAATATAAAGGAACTTTGTAGGGGACTATCAAATGTCCAAAGGCAATAGAAATGAAGAGTAGGTGAACAGGTCTTCAGTAGGAAGTTTGTATCTAGAGTAGGTGTTGGGGGAATAAGTTAGGAAAGGGATCACCAGCCTTCGACAAATGTGAAAGAAAATTGTCTGTCAGAGAGTTGGATAGAGGGTGGTAGATGAGGAATGGAAGGGAATCTAGGGACATTGGTACAAGGACGTGTACACTGGTGAAAGGATAGGCATTAGAACATTGACACTTGCAACATAAAAATGAATAACTTTTTTTTTTTGTTTTGGTTTTTGGGTCTCACCTGGCAGTGCTCAGGGGTTACTCCTGGCTCCATGCTCAGAAATTGCTCCTGGCAGGCACAGGGGACCATATGGGGCACCGGGATTCGAACCGATGACCTTTTGCATGAAAGGCAAA
>PVKC010025441.1:0-16485 GCA_004027635.1 Crocidura indochinensis
CTTTAATTGTGAGCTGAAACTAGAGGATGCTCCACACCATCCTGACTTCAATTTAGGATATGCAGATTCCAGGATCTTTAATACAGAAACATGATACCAACAACAGAGACTGTGAAAAATAAAAGTGTATTGGCACTACAGACAATGACTTGGATTGGACAAACTAGTTTGCCTGGAGCCTAGAGTTGGTCTTCTGCCAGGAAACTTCAGGGGTGGGGTCTCCTTGTATTTAGGCCAAGGCTTTTCCTTTCCATGTCCCTCATATTTTGGTGGGCCTATGCAAACAAAAACTGCAACTCTAAGACCACTTTTACGGTGCTCCTTTGACTCTAATCCTTAAGAAAAAAACACCACTTAAACTTCTGAGGTTAACTTAAACTAATGTGCATGTACAAGGAAATGTAAGAAAACACTATGCCTCAAAGTTTAAGGAGTTACATAACTTTGATGGCCTTAGATTGCTTTGTGTACTGCTAAGAAATGTTATAATGTACTACAATCTGGGGACTTGAGGGACAAAGTAATTGTACATGGGTTCTATTTTATTTGTATTAAGGTTTTTTGACTGAAAGTTCAAAATTAAGGTATCAGCAAGGGATTTTCTTCTAAGAATTCTGTTCATGGGTGATTGTCCTTCCACTGTAATTTTACCTTCTCCTCTTTGCATCTTTGTTCTCATAATTAAAAATAAACTTATTTAAAAAAAGAAATCTGTCAAAAATTTTTTTACAAATTTAAAGTCTACTCCAAATCAGACAGGGTTGAATTGAGTTTCTTTAAGGGCTAAACAGTCGTCACTCAACATACCAGGAATAGAGCTATTTAAAAAATTGTAAATCACAAATTTCCTTAGAACTAAGACCTCCAGACAGTTCTTCAAATGCTAGAGGAAGTGTAAACCTTTGCCACTACTTTGCACAAACAGGAACTAAGTCTGTTCTTTCATGTGTGGTCAGGGAAAAAAATGGCCCGATGAACTTGACAAAACATGGACCAATGCCAAAAGATGCACACTGTAGATCAGTGATTATTAAATGTAGGTGTACATGTCTCATTTGGGACACTGCAATAGTATGAAATATAGCACTTAATATCTCTCTGAGCAATTGTCTTCTGGAACCAGCTAAATGACATGAAAATTGTCATCTGTTATGGATGAGCATAATAAACTCACCAAGTAATTTTTATCCAGAATTCAGATTCTGTCTGCTTCTCCCTCCCCTCACTTTCCAAGGGTTGTAATGGGATAAATGATGTTTTCAATCAGGGAGGGATGAGAGAAATTAAGATGCAGTAGGAATAGTATATCCTGAATTTCCAAAATGCTGTCTAGGTCAGTCCAGAGTCTAGTCAGACGGTGAATCCATGGTGCCTGGATATTTCCATTGACAGTGGAAGTGGGGCTGCAACAGCTGACAATAATTACCCTTGTGACCCCTTTCTTGGGGAGATCCTAAAGTTGAAGGACTCGGAGACTCACAGCTTGTTACCATTTTGCCTTTATTTCTCTGGGTAAGCAGTCATGCTGAATGAATTTGTGAATCACTTAATAAACACTTGGAGCAATGACTTCTTGCTTCCCTGAGCCATGTTGTTTAATCCGGTCTACAACCACCCTTCAAAATATGAAAGGAAAAAAAAACCTTAGAAAATCAAATGACTGTCTTTTCTCAACATGGGTAAAGAATGTCTCCATCCTGTTTGTGCTATTATAGAAAAGAAAGTGTCAGGGCAGGCCCAACAATGAATTGTATATCAATCCTACCTGCGTATGGTGGCTGGAAGGATCACTACATTTCACATGGGTTGAAAAGTACAACCAAGTCAAGAAAATGTAGCCTTTGGGTGAGTCGACAGAACTTGATAATCTGAATTAACTAGCTTCCCAAGAATATTGCTGTGCAGTTTGGAATAATAATAAAAAAAAAGACCCACAGTTTTTGTTAAATAATATACAAATGCCCGCAGCAATGCAATCTTAAATGCTTCCCTTAAATATGTATTTTTTTCACCCAAAGGTAATATCATGAACTATACTGTTTAACCATTGATAATTTGAAACTAGTCAGAAAACACATATTTTGTTTATGTCGAATGGAAGGATTTGCTTGATCTAGAGTAGACGGTGTACTTTTTACATTAAGATGGAATCTCTCTTTTTTTTTTTTTTTTTTTAGCTTTACCTGGTGGTATTCAGTGGTTGCTTCTGGCTCTGATCTCGGAAATTTTTCCTGAAAGGTTTGGAGGACCATATGGGATGCCGAGGATTCAACCCAGGTGAGCCACATGCAAGAAGAGCCTTTTACACTGTGTTATCGCTCGACTATTCATTCTATTTTTGTATACTTGAATACTTCATCAGTATTATGATTAATATTATGATTGTTCAAAAGCAATATAGAATTGCCAAATAACTAAGAAATATTTTTCTATAGGTTTGCTCCTAAATATTCTGCCAAAAATTCAACATATGTATCACATACATGTTCCACTTGATGTAACAGGAAAATTAGACTATTATAAAATCATTAATTTCCATGGTAAATACTGTGCTTCTGATGTGTCTGCAATAAGGTGTTTGTCACTATGACCTACCTATCCAGGAAATGCTGTTTACTAATTTTACAGATCCCTGTCAATGCTGAAAGAGTATAAGATGAGTGGGGTTTTTTTTTGTGTGTGTGTGTGACTATAAATAGTCAAAGTAAATTATTTTAGGTTAGTCCACAATTACATATTCTGTTCTTGATCATTTTTGTTTGACAAGGTGGTTCTACCTTCTCTTACAACTTCCTAGTTTAGATTTTGCTGTAAATTGTCATCTAATTTAAGAGGTGTTTTGTTGTATTTACTTCTCTCCAGGATCATGCCTCCTCTGCTATAAATCTACGTGTAGTTTTTTTTTTTTTTTTGCCTGCCTATTAAGTTCATTGTTTATTGAATAATTCTCTAGCTTTTTGGAATAGAGCAGTATTACTACTATTACTAGTACTATTAATACTATTAATAGTATTATTAGTAGGAATGGTGACAGTATTACTAGTAATAATATAAAATTGTTATAATAGAAAAGAAAAACGACTAAGATGGAATAACTTTTGGGAGTTCAAGACCCAATCTAGCCAATCCCAAAAGTCCCTTAGCTCCTGAGACTCACAGCTAGGCCTGTGATTTAGCAAGGTCACTATAACCCCAATCCAAGAATTTCAGAAGCTTTTGGGAACTCTTTATCTTGTGATCATTGAGTTAGCACACCGAAGTATCCATCCTTGAGGTCATTAGTAATAGTCTGCTTGAGATTAAAACCATATAGTGAGGTGATATAAAAATAATCCCATAGCTGGATGTTCTTGAAATCCGATCTTTTAATCACTGAAGTTAGATTAAGTTGACTCCCTTCACTTGAGTGGGTTATGTTATCAGTAAAAGAATTCTTATCAATAGAGTAGTAGCTGTGAAACTTATTGAACACTGCCTTTATACCAGAGAGTCAGGTAAGATAGGATCTGTTTAAGTCACACAATAGTTAGTCCTATTTGTTCTCATTGTACAGATGAGAAAGATAACAGCAATTTTTAAAAAACTTAAGCAACTTATCTGAGGCCATACAAGTAGTATGAAACACTAAATCTTTTTCATTGATATTGAAAAAGAAATGATTTAAGCAAGCCAGCACTGTGACATATACTCAGAGAAGTAGATAGGAGGACTTTCATCACCTTAGCACTGGGGGAACGACACCATTAATTTAGGCACAGTGAGGTTCTAAGAGTCATTAATGAGTAGATGTGGTTCAAATTTATCATAGACTAAATAAATTTTTCCCACCTGATCATGGGAAAAGCTTATCACTCCTTCTCATTTGATTATGGGGGTTCAGATTCTACACAAGGAATGGTCCAGTTCCAAAGAGTCTATGAAGAGAGAGTATGAACATTGGACTATGTGTTTTACTGTTCCTTAATACCTAGATGAATTAAACAACTTCCAGAAAAGGATCTTGATATAGACCCAAGTTAAAGGGTGAGACAAAGATTGACCTCAAACCAACTCCATTTAGTATTCATAATCACAGGTTATATGATTTGATGATGTATATTATCAAATCATATATATGTGCACACATATTTATATGTATCAAACCATATGATTTTATGTGTCTTCACTCAGAACTCATATTGCATTAGAGATCACTGTAGTTAAAGATAAAAAAAAATGACATGAGCACGTTCACTTTGCAAACAAGATTTTTGCCAATAATCTGTTCTTGAATTTTTCCCTGCTATAACCTTTTCTTCAGAAAGACTGGTTCCTGTAATTGGCATTCCAGGATTCCTACATAAAAAGTTTTCTGCCTGGATCAAAAGCAGACACACAGGGACGGAGAGATAGCATGGAGGTAAGGCAATTGCCTTGCATGCAGAAGGTCAGTCCCATATGGTTCCCCCGAGTCTGCCAGGAGTGATTTCTAAGCGTAGAGCCAGGTGCAACCCCTGAGCACTGCTGGATGTGACCCGAAAACCAAAAACAAAACAAAACAAAAACAAAAGCAGATATAAGTAAGAATCTGACAGAATAACGAGTAAATTTGGGAGTGTTGTCCCTTCTGGGTTCATATTTATTCTCTCACCACAGCCAAGTCTCCTTATAGGTTTAGCTTTCACAGGTTAGACTATCCTGGTATTTCTTCCTCCTAATTTCAAGTCTGTGACCTTTGAAAATGTTTTCTTCATCCCTCCAGCTTGGTCACTAGTAAAAGCTTCCTGCACAATTATCTTCTTTGGAATCTGTAACCAATTCCTAGTTGTAAATGCTTGTAGTGTTTCCTGTTTCTCAGTTACATTTACATCCAAAAATGCAACTTCTCCTGCAGGCAATAGCCCTCCATTGAAGCACTCTTGTGTGGTAAGCCCTTAAGAATAAGCTGGTGTTTGGTTTTCTATATGGTACAACCTAACTCATACATTCTTTTTTCTCTGTGTTTTTAGACAAACTCTGCAGAATCATACATCCTGTTTCTTAGCTTTGTGTGGTGGTCTGACTTATCCCAGTAACTTCCCACTTAGTCTTTTGCATGCAACTAATGGATAAGCAACATAAATCTTTCCTGAAAACCTTTTTCATCTTCTAAGTAATTACATAAAATATCTTATTTTCTGTGGGCTGATCAGAGAAGCCAACTTCCCTTTTCACTAACTGCAAGGCATATAAATGGGACTGGTTGCTGTAATGGCCTTTAAAAATAGAGTAAACGTGTCTCTGTTTTATACTTAAAATAGTCATTATAATGGACTTCACCATTTAATTCTCATTGAATACAGCAAACTTTGGTAGTAGGTTTTCATCTGAGTGGAAGTGAATCATTGTGTATGGATAAACACCCAGAATTAAATTAAAAACATTGGGCAGGGGTTGGGCCACACCTGGTGACTCTCAGGGGTTACTCCTGGTTATGCACTCAGAAATCACTCCTGGCTTAGGGGACTAAATGGAACGCTGGGGGATCAAACCATGGTCTATCCTAGGTCAGTTGCCTGCAAGGCAAACACCTACTGCTGTGCCACTGCTCAAGGCCCCAAATTATAAATACTTTAAACCATTTCTTAAAAGTAATGTTAATCCAAATGTCTTGTTTGCACAGAACAATTCAGGGAATGTATCTTAAGTCACAACTTCTATCCCTGTCTACCCTTTCAGGAAGATTTATTTCCTATCCAAGTCTTTCTTGTTGATTATTTGAACATCCTCTGCCCCAGGTATAAACCCATAGAATTGTGAAGGAGGAGGATGGAAGGTAGCTGAGCTGAACAAATAGGTGCTACTTTGGGATAGTTAATGCTGTTGTTTCTATTATCTGCTAATGGGGATGTCCAGAATGGGAGCAGTTTGGGAACAGTGACAGGAAATGGCTATTTCCTGACTAGCTCATCCCTGTTGAAACTCCAGCATTTTCTCATCTACAACTGAAGTGTTTGCCTTATATGTTCCTACCCATGGCCTCTTGAGAGAGTGGGCGTATATTTTTCTTTCATTTTTCAACTAGTGCCAAATGTATCAAGAGTTAAGTCCATAGTGCATAGATCTTAGCCCCAGATCTTTGGAAGAAAAGATGTGGCCTTTTTGTTTCTAACACAAGTTGCCAGTAACCGAATATATCTGAAAATCTTAAGAAATCTTAAGAAACCCCTTAAGAAACCTTGGCCTAGTGTTTCTGTGGAAAGGAAAAATTTCAGAAAAATTCAGAAAGATCTGATAAGTTATTCCATTTCTATGATCTATGCAAGAATGAAAAGAGAGTGAGTACTATCTATCTTGGATGTCTGAGGAAAGGACTAAGATGGAGCCTCCATTTTTTTTCTTTGCTCCAAGCATTGGCTCTCAAGCAATTTCAGACTAGGTCCTTTAGTTTGTAGTGTCACCTTGGCTATGCAATTAGATTGATCACTGCTCCATTCCAGAAAATGCCCTTAAAAATTCTGAAGTTGAATGTGGAAACAACCCAGATGCCCTTCAACAGATAAATGGCTAAAGAAACTGTGGTACAGATACACAATGGAATATTATGCAGCTGTCAGGAGAAATGAAGTCATGAAATTTTCCTATACATGGATGGACATGGAAACTATCATGCTGAGTGAATTAAGTCAGAGGAGAGAGAGACACATAGAATAGTCTCACTCATCTATGGGTATTAAGGGGGGGGGGAAGACATTCTTGCAATAATGCCCAGGGACAATAGAGATGAAGGCTGGAAGGACCAGCTCACAATATGAAGCTCACCACAGAGAGTGCAGTTAGAGAAATAACTACACTAATAACTACCAGGACAATGTTGATGAGGGAGAGAAGTAGAATGCCTTTCTCGTATACAGGCTGGTAGGAAAAGGGATTTGGGGGACATTGGT
This sequence comes from Crocidura indochinensis, assembly GCA_004027635.1. Taxonomy (NCBI): domain Eukaryota; kingdom Metazoa; phylum Chordata; class Mammalia; order Eulipotyphla; family Soricidae; genus Crocidura; species Crocidura indochinensis. The sequence goes on from PVKC010025441.1 coordinate 6,906, forward strand.
GTTGGGAATGTTGCACTGGTGAAGAGGGTGTTCTTTTTATGACTGAAACCCAACTACAATCATGTTAGTAATCATGGTGCTTTAATACATGTATTATTAAAAATAAATAAAAGTCTCTGAAGTTTTATAGTGTCATCTTCCCAAGCGAACCTGTAAGCCCTCTTGTGTGTATAAAATGTCTCTAATTTCCCTTGCTACATCTAGACCTGGGCTTAAAGGGTCTTATCTCTTTGGGCTCCCTCATTTTCCCTATGCGAAGAAAATGCAACTCAATGTGTTAAAGCTTAGTTTATTTGTCTTAAAAAGATGAGAGAAGGTGCAGTTCCTTCTCAGAAAATTTTGTGAGACTAAATGAACTGGCAAAAAAAGAAATTTACATTACTTGGAAAAAGTTTTTCCTAAAGACAATGTAGTATTATTTTCAAGTTGGCACCAACAAAATTACGCTATGGGAATGAAAAATTTACCCATATGAGTTAAACTAACTTATTCCATGTGTTAGGATGACCATGGAAATTAGCAAGAGCTAATGAGCCCTGGAATCCCTAAGAAATGAAACTGACCTCAAATTGACCTTGCTTTGGAGTTTATGGATTGCAAGTGGTCTTGAAATTATTAATACCATTCTATACTAATATGATTCTTGAATTAATAATTGTAACATCCATTATTCTCTAAGCAAACTATGTTAGAAAATGCTGAGAGTTCTGAGAGAAAATTGTCTTCAAGTATCAGATGGCTTAAGAAAATAATCTTGGGGAAATGACTAGGAAAAAAAGATGATCAGAATGGAAGCCATGAAGTTAGGGAGTGAGAGTTAACTGGTGGGATGTAGTCATCACAGACCACAGACAACACACAACAAGGAAAAGCACTATGAAGCCTGTATGTATAAGCCTGCTTATACACCATTGAATATTGAGTTTTCATGGCCTTCAAACACAGTATGTGGAATCATGGAGCCAATGATAAAATAAGAAAAATGTGTTGAGTAGAAATGACTAGGTTGACTTTGAAGGGAGGAATCTGAGAGTCTAAAAACAGACAAGATAGATGTGAGAGACTGCAGGAGTAAAGAAACTGTTGGAATGCTAGTACAATAATGCTATGGACAGATGATTAGAATATAAGCCATGAAGTTAGGGAGTGAGAGACAGTTAACTGGTGGGATGTAGTCATCACAGACCACAGACAACACACAACAAGGAAAAGCACTGTGAAGCCTGCTTATACACCATTGAATATTGACTTTTCATGGCCTTCAAACACAGTACGTGGAAGAGACTGTTTCTTCACTTAGGTCACTTTCTTAGATCAACTTTAAAAGATTATTCTTCATAGTTTGGTGCTTCTCTATATAATTTCTCATGTGGAAGCACACATTACTCTGTTGACTAAAATGTCCCTTTATTACAGGGTATTCATTCTGAAACATTCTTTTAACATGTTTGTCATTTTTTTAAATCATTGAAGAAAAGAGAATACTTTCAAATACATGTTATGCCCATTATCCTGATATTGAAAATACTCAAAACTACTAATTAAGATTAGGAACATAGGTGTAAATGTTTTGTTTTGTTTTGCTTTTTGATCTTTAAGACATACCCAGCCACACTCAGGGGCTAGTCCTGGCTCTGCACTCAGAAATCACTCCTGGCAGGCTTGGGGGACCATATGGGGTGCCAGGGATCGAACCAGGGTCTATTCAGGATTGGCCATGTGCCTGGTAAATGCCCTACTGCTGTGCTATCACTCTGGCTCCAAAAGTTTTAAACAAATTATTAGCAAACAAAAGTCAACAATGCATTAAATAAATTATTTGTAATGATCAGGTGAGATTTATCTGAGAAGTTGAGGGTAAAAATCAATTAACAACAAAATTAAAGATAAAAATCATGTAATTATATCAATAAATGCAAAAAAAACATTTAACAAGTTTCAACATTCATTTATGACTAAAATTATCAATAAAAGGGTAATAGAAATCACATACCTCAACAAAATACTGAATTTATATATATATATTGCTTCTTAGCCTTTTGGTTAAGATCAAGTGTAAAATAATAAATATATATCATCATATTCAACAGTAAAAAACTGATATATTTTCCCTTAAGATTAGGTAACAAATTGCTCATTTTCGTTACTATTATTCAACAATCCTAGTCAAAGCAATTATTTTGAAAAAATAAGAAAAGAAAAGGAAAAAGGAAAACCAAATAGGAAAAGAAGTATGATCATCACTCTTTGCTAATTGGTTATTTTTCTAAAAAAAGAAAAAATTTGTGTGCACGCTTAGGCAGCACATATACTAAAATTAGAATGATACAGAGATTAGCATTGCCCCTGCGCAAGGATGACTTGCAAATTAGTGAAGCGTTCCATATTAAAAAAAAAAAAGGAAAAGTTGGTTAAATAAGTTTGGTCATCTTTGAGCTAGAAAAGCAAACAATCAATGGAACCATATTGAAGTTCATACGAAGCTTTGTTTTTTTTTTAGTTTTCTTGAGTACAAAAATAATATTATTAAAATGTAAATGTGTCTCACTGAATTGGAGAAAACATTTGCATATCATAATCTGATGATAGGTGACTACCCACATACACATCAAACTCAAATAATTCAGTAATAATAAAAATTAACCCAATTTTTAAAATAGAAAAGAACTCAAGTCATTAAAAAAACACTTTATTTAAGCACCTTTTGCAAAATTGTTTATGATACAATTATCTCAAACATTCAATTTTCTGACATCAATTCAACCACTAATACTACCTTACTTTCACCATTTTTCCTACTGATACCCCTGGCTCAAAAGCCTGACCCATTATCAGGTACAAAATAGCTTATTTTATACTGCTTCTTACAACAAATGGCTAATGGAATTATCACATAATACATTAATAAAATAAAATTTCTCTATACCTAATTAATTACTATATATCTGAATAATTAATTTATGTATATATTAGAACCATAATATTTGGTCACATATATGGCCTTATGCTACAGGAATTCCAGTATCTTTAGAACAGGGTTGAAAAGTTTCATAAATTTGGCTTGACTTAAATCTCTTCCACGATTAGCTGGGAAGCTATAAAGATGAGCTGTTATTTACATGGAGTTAGTTGTAGGGGGTGTGACTTTTGGGGTTTCTGGCAATAATGGGGGGAAGTCACCTGTATCCATTCCAAGAAGACCAGGGTACCTGGAATTCTTGTCAATTTAGCATCTTTTGCATGTTTTTTTATAGTGGCACTGGTGGGTGTGGGTGTGGTTGCCAGTGTATGGGGAGAAGTGGGGGGAATGATGAGGGCACCCCCATTTTCAACTTGAAGATGAATGGTTAACCCCTGAGTTTTAGCAGCTTAGCTTGCATCTCTTCTGAGATTAGTCATGAAGCTTTAAAATTGAACCATTGTTTATATGACAGCAGTTGTGGGATGTTGAATAAATATTTTTCTAAGTATATATCAAGGTGGTTACTGGTACATGAATAATACTCATCCCTTAGTATTAGGAAAATTAAAATCAAAACTAGAATGAAATAGCAGCTTGCACCTGTGAGAATAGCTTTTATTTAAAAAGATTAGACAGAAATCAGTGAGTCTATAAAGATAAAGGAACACAATTGGTAGAAATGTATCCTTGTGCAACCACTCTGGAAAACAATATAGAGATTCTTCAAACTATTAGAAAGCTATCTGTAATATTGCATATTGGACATGCTCATCTGTGGAATACTGTCTCAATAATGCTGGCACTGTCTACAGCTGTAGAAAGTTTTTGAAATAAAATTGTGACCCAATTTTCTCCAGATAAAGGCTGAAATGATTCACTGCAATTATTTGTTACATTATCTGTTGTTTGCTTTCCTTATTTTTGCTATACAAGCTTTGGTTGCATTTAAATGTTTTGGGAAACCTAATAACAAATGTACAAATAGTGATTATGTAAAAATGAATATTTGGGTCCCTAATTTAGCAATAACTTCTTGTTGTTGAACAATAAAGTTAATTAGGAACAACTAGATAGTGTTGTAAACAATTGTGATATATTACTTTTAGTTTCACCTATATTTGTGGTACTACTTTAAAGAAACTAAACTTCTAAAAAAATATGTTCTTATATTCATTACTTCTTTTTTTTTTGTTTTTGTTTTTTGGGCCACACCCGGTGACGCTCAGGGGTTACTCCTGGCTATTCGCTCAGAAGTCGCTCCTGGCAGGCACGGGGGACCATATGGGGAACCGGGGGATCGAACTGCGGTCAGTCCTAGGCTAGGGCAGGCACCTTACCTCCAGCGCCACCGCCCGGCCCCCTATCCATTACTTCATATATGCTGACCACAGTACTAAAATAAAGCAAACTTAAACATGTATATTTTGATTTTAAGGGTATTTTTGTGATTTTTTAAACTTGTTTTCATGCACGTGCTGTAAGAACAGTTAAAAGAAAAATAACTTGAGATGATAGCTAATTTTGTCTTATGAAATTTTCAAGAGAAAAACGCCCAGAATAATTGTTGAGAACGTATTAATTTCATATTGCTATGTATCAAAATTACTTTGCTATCTTAATGCAAACGTTTGTTATAAACGTCTATAATTTCACACTATTAAAAACAGCAACATCCTCATGGTTGAAGGTTTGAGAAGGCATTATTTATACACTGTTGAGTTCCTAATATTTAAGAACCATAGTTCTGTGCTAATAATAAGGGTTGAGGAAAAATGGACCCTGATCTTAATTATTGCTCATTATAGGATTGACTGGCATCAAACATTTGTACTGATAAAGTTACAACAAAGTATGATCTGACCCTGAGCTACATGAAGAATCATTTTGTCCCATATGAACTATACCTTACTCTCCCTGTATCTTGTTTTCCTTATATCTCATTAGAATGTGGAGAAATTGCTTTGTTTTTGATATAAACATAAGTACAAGTTATAGTTAATATTGCAGTATTTTTATTTGACACTTTGGATTGTAGTTCGGAAGTATAAACGCAACCTTAATTTTAATCATTTGTTGAATGGGTGAGAGCCCATGACCCATCATTATGATCCCTGGGGCCCACAAAATGAAATAAACTTATATCCTACTTCCCTTTGTACCCCAGATATCTCATTCAGTTTTGATAAGTGTGAGTATAAAAATATAAGTGGAATCAAAGTTTTATGAATGAAGTTATCAATTATTTTCTCTACATGCCTTTTATATAAGTTGTTTGCTTCTGAAATTTCTCTAATTGTCCATTTTGGTAAGTTTAATGCTATTCTCATTTGGCATCTAGTGGGGTTTTACCAAGTTTAACAAAATGTTATCATTACAACCAAGAATTAATGTTACTACTACTGCTCTTACCAACTATCCAATAATATTCTGTTGTCCCTCTGAGGAATAAAGTATCTCCCCTTTGCCCCTTCCCAACTTCCAGGGGTTGAGGGGGGTTGGTTGGGGGGAAAAGTAATGTGTTTCATTCACAATTGATGGTATAGAAATTTTCTAACCACCATATTTTTGATCCATCATGCCGCCAAGTAACATTAATTGTAAATTTTGTGGTTCAAAATAACTTTTGTATTTTTTTCAATTTTGATCCTTTATTCATTCTATTGTTTGGTGCACAGGATTAAGTTTTGTAGATTTATTTGCTTTTTTAGTGGGGGGAACACACCTGAATGCCTAAGAAATTATTCCTATTTCCAGAGATTATGCCCTGGGTCAGTTGCTTGCAAGGGAAGACACCAACATGTTGTACTATCTCTCTAACCTCAGGATTACCTACATAACCTTTTATCTTGTTACCATTTCTACTTGGTGGTTATGACCCTGGAGAAAATATCTCATGATATTTTTTTCCACTAAATGTCAAAGAATATTCAACTTTTCTCTGTTTATGCCTTACCAACCCTTATCCAATTTGCATGAGGTCTTTTCTGAGTTGACTTTGTGTTTATCTTCCTATAAAATAGTTCCCCTGAATAGTCTGTCATTGTCCCCTCATCCTCCTATTTAAACAATGATGGAACTAAATTAAACCCACAGTTCACCTTGCAGTAAATCCCAACAAAAATACAATTTTAAAAGAAGTGTATTCTTTATTTATTTAAAATGTAGACTCCTATAGGCTAGAGTGATATTATATAGCTGGTAAGGATGCTTGCCTTGAATAGGCTAATCCAGGTATGGTCCTGGATTTTAATATGTTCCCCCTGAGTGTTCCAGGAGTGATTAGTTACTGCAGAGCCAGGAGTAAGCTCTTAGCACTGCCGATATAGCCTAAAAAAATTGTTGTTCATGACTTCATCTTTAGCCATTCATCTGTTGAAGGGCATCTTCCTTGTTTCCAGAGTCTGGCCATTGTAAATAAATAACACTGCAATGAATATAGGTGTAAGGAAGGGATAGTTGAGTTATATTTTTGGTTCCTGGGTTATATCCCTAGGAGTGGTATAGCTGGATCATATGGGAACTCAATTTTGAGTTTTTGGAGGAATCTCCATATTGTTTTCTACAAGGGCTGGACTAGACAGCATTCCCATCAGAAGTAAAGAGAGTTCCTTTCACTCCACATCCATTCCAGCAATGGTTTTTCCTGTTCTTTGTGATGTGTGTCAGTCTCTGTGATGTGAGATGGTACCTCATTGTTGTTTTGATTTGCATCTCTCTGATGATTAGTTGTGTGGAGCACTTTTCCATGTGTGTTTTGGCCATTTGTAATTCCTCTCCTCATTTTCCTATACATGGGTGTACATGGCATCTATTCTGTTCAATTAAATAAGTCAGAGTGAGAGAGATAGACACAGAATAGGCTCACTCTTCTATGGGTTTTAATAAAAATAATGGACATATTTGTAATAATCCCCAGAGACAGCAGAGATGAGGTCCAGGAGGGCTGGCTCACAATATAAAGCTCACCACAAAGAGTAGTGGTGCAGTTAGGAAAATACACTAACAACTATCATAATAATCTTAATGAGTGAGAGAAGTAAAATCCCTGTCTCAAACACAGGCAAGGGTTGGAAAGGAGGGAGGAGGGGCATTGGTGGTGAGAATGTTGCACTGGTGAAGTGGGGTATTCTGTTTAAGACTGAAACCCAACTACCATCATGCTTGTAATCATGGTGCTTAAATAAAGATTTTATGTAAAACAGAACTACCAATGATAACATAAATAAATAAATAAAATGTCATGCTGTAATGACAATAGCTTCTTGAGATTAATATTCCATGTAAATTTGTTAAAGAATTTGCAATTTCTTTTTTTTTTTTTGGTTTTTGGGTCACACCCGGCAGTGCTCAGGGGTTACTCCTGGCTCCATGCTCAGAAATTGTTCCTGGCAGGCACGGCGGACCATATGGGGCACCGGGATTCGAACCGATGACCTTTTGCATGAAAGGCAAACGCCTTACCTCCATGCTATCTTCCAGGCCCCAGAATTTGTAATTTCAAAAAAAAAGAGTTTGTAATTTCTACCCCACCACTTCCCCTACATAATTTATTTCATCATGTTTTTAATTGTTGACTCCTTGAGAGTAAGGACACTATTTTCTGTATAATCATTACATTTAATATACTGTAAATGCTCAATAAAATTAATGATAGAAAGATAAAAACGTTTTATACCAAATTATACAGTAATTGATTTAAGTGTCTATCTAATGACTATTAAAACAGTAATTTAAAATATATTTTTAGGGGCCGGAGTGGTGGCACAAGCAGTAACACATCTGCCTTGCCTGCGACTGCCTAGGACAGACTGCAGTTCAATCCCCCGGCGTCCCATATGTTCCCCCAAGCCAGGATTGATTTCTGAAAGTAGATTCAGGAGTAACCCCTGAGCGTCACCGGGTGTGGCCCAAAAACAACGACAAAAAAAGTATGTTTAATGCAACACTATTTATGATATTAAACATATAAAACAGTTTAAGCTTTAATAATGGATGATTAAATAATATAGACTACAATCAAATACTACTCAACTATAAAAACAGAGAAGAGGATGCCATCTACGAAACAACCACAGTTGTCTATAGCATTACCTGGGAGCAATCCTCTACCAGGGAACACCCTGCCACTGCTCTGGCATTGACCTATCAAAAGACCTACTCAAGTCTTCTTACCATCAGAAGACTTAATAACAACGACCTGCTTTCAGGTCAGGACTCTCCGCATTGCCCTCTAATTGTGAGGTGAAGCTAGAAGACGCTCCACGTGGTCCTTACTTCAATATGCAAAGATTCCAGGATCTTTAACTACAGAAGCCTGGCACCAACAACTGTGACTGTGTGAAAAATAAAAGTGTATTGGCACTACAGACAATGACTTGTGTTGGACAATCTAGTATGCTTGGAACCTAGAGTGGGTCTTGAGCCAGAAAACTTCAGAGGTAAGGTCTCCTTGTATTTAGGTCAAGACTTTTCCTTTCCATGTCCCCATATTTTGCTGCACCTATGCAAACAATTGCCATTCTAACACTGTTTTCGCTGTACTTCTTTAACTCTTATCCTTAAAAAAAGAAGAAAAGGTTATTAAACTTTCTGCTAAGCCTTTAATGAATTAACTGGTGATTCAGTGATTTTCAAAAATATACTTGCTACTAAACCTTTAAAATTTTTTGCCATTTTGACAGCATGGATGAAACTTGAAGGGATTATGTTAAATTTAATTAGTCAGAAGGAGAAAGATAAAAACAGATTATTCCATTCACATGTGGAAGATAAAGAGCAAAGGAATGAACAAATTGAAATTTGATTTTAATTCAATAAAAGGCTAGGATAAGTTCAATCCTATTTTTATTGGGACTGGGATTTTTGGAGTAGAAAACACAAGCTATACTCAGGTGTTTTGTGTTTGATGTAAACTATGGCACCAATAGGAGTAGTTAGGGAAAAGAAGAACCCCCTACATCTAACTATGGGGGCTATTAAACTAAAAGGAAAAAGAAGACAAAGTGATAGATTTTGGAAAATTTTTTCTGAAATACTTTTTACCTCTGGAATACCAAGACATACCCCATTCCACAATCTTTTCTTTCTAAATTTTCTTCCTTATCCTAATGGTACAAAAACTTTTCTTTGCAAAACATGACTTTTCTTCAAGATAGTCTTCAACTGATAAATTGATACACAACACACGTACACACACACAAACACACACACATGAATACTTCTCAGCTATAAAAAATATTAAACTTTGTCATTTTCTGCAAAATGAAAAGAACTCAAAGGTATCATGTAAATCAAAATAAATCAAAAAGAAAGAAAACAGGCATTGGATTATCTCACCATGAGTATAATAAAAGAAAATAAAATTGATAAATAGGCTAAACAAAATAAAAATTAGCCATTTTCATTTTGCTTTAAAAAATCAAATAGGGGCCCGGGAGATAGCATGGAGGTAAGGCGTTTGCCTTTCATGCAAAAGGTCATCGGTTTGAATCCCGGTGCCCCATATGGTCCCCCGTGCCTGCCAGGAGCAATTTCTGAGCATGGAGTCAGGAGTAACCCCTGAGCACTGCCGGGTGTGACCCAAAAACAAAACAAAAAAAAAAAAAAAAAAAAAAAAAA
>PVKC010025442.1:0-16518 GCA_004027635.1 Crocidura indochinensis
CAGTCTAACGGGCAGGGCTTTCTGGGGGTGTGGGCGTGGAGCTAGAATGAAAGAAGCAGCCCAGCAGGGGCTGAATCTCCCTTCTCATTGTGAGTTGATAAGGAAGCGGCTTCCTGGAAGGTTCTGAGAGGTGGGCAGAATGTGTGGCAGGGAACCCTCCCCTGAGGTGTCTGCGTTTCACTCAACTTCTGGCACAGTAGGGGCTATTCCCGCTGCTGCTCAGCCCCATCCCAGAGACCCCCTTGGCTCCATGACTGCCAGAGAGAGGTAGTGCTTGTCCATTGGGGCATCAGACCTGACTGGCCTCCAATTCTGTGCTCCTGGTGTGACTGCAGTGTGGTTGGGCCATTCAGGGGCATTTCTCCCACACCACCACCACCCCGCCACCTGTGCCTTCCCCAGTGCTAGGAGTATCCAGGAGTGCATGGAAACTCCGGCTTTTGTCAAAAGCAGAGCATTTTGTCTGGAAATGTTCTTTTGAGGGAGCAAAAGTGCCCCTGTGTATCTCGTTCTCTCCTCCTGCAGCCCCATGGTTAGACCCTCAAAACTCACCAGAGCCAGAGTGAGAGCACAGAGAGAGGGCTTTGCCTTGCATGCAGACAACCCAGGCCCGATTTCCAGCATTCCTTCAGGTCCCTCAAACCTGCCAGAAGAGATTCCTAAGCTCAGAGTCAGATGTGGCCCATAAACAAAAAAATAAAAAAATAAAAAACGGGCCAGAGCGATAGCACAGTGGGTAGGGCATTTATCTTGCACACGGTAGACCTGGTTGATCCCTGGCAAACCTGGTATATGGTCCCTTGAGCCTGCCAAAAGTGATTCCTGAGCTCAGAGCCAGGCGTAACCCCCACCCCTCCAGCACCACCGAATGTGACCAAAAAGCCAAAAATAAATAACTAAATAAAAAATAAGTAAAAAACAACTCCCCTCCCTCCCTTTTCTTCACCCATTAGGACATAGGCTCCCTAGTTTCTTTGACCTGTAACCCTTTTTGGTAATCAGCAACTGCTTCCCCAAATCTACCTTTTTAAGCAAACAGACATAAAGGGTTACTACCCCAGCTCCTCCCCTGCCACCCCAATGTGAAAGGAAACTTGAGGTAGGTTTTCTGAGTTTTGTGGGGGTCAGTCTGCGGGCATAGGTTTTCTGCTGCCTTGGAAGTGCAGCCCCCCTAATGCAGGGACCTTCCTGAACTCTCTGTTGTCCCCCAGCTTGAGGGCAGCTGAAGCCCTGGCCAACAGGTGGCGCCTTTGGGTAGAATTAGGTCTTAGAGGAATCCTAGTTACCTTCTAGCTCCATGTCAGTCCACTCTGCCAGTGCACTAGGTCAGGCTCAGTCTCGTACATCATGCACCCACTCAGCCACAGTGGATTCAAGAGGGTCTTCAGAGAAACCCCCAAGCTCCTGGACACAGGGATTGTCATGTCGGATCCTGGCCCACTGTGATGGGACTTGGACAATCTGCCAGGACACAAGCCAGTATGGGCCCCTCTCCCCACCTGTCCCAAGTTAGTGTCCTGCTTACTCAGACCCAGAAGTTAAAGCACTCCAGCCTCTCCTGTTTTCCCGGGTCCTGAACCCTGAGTGGACGCTACCTTTTAATGCTCTTGGTCAGCACAGGGTCCTCCCCAGGACAGGGTGACCTGACCTAAGTGTGGCACCAAATGCCCCATAAATTTGGGGGTGTCCAGGTTAGCTCAAATCCTCTGTGCAGAGACATTTCTGACTCAGAGCTCATGGAAAGAAGAGTTTCCAGTGTCGGCGCTGAAGCCCCCCCACTTGTCACCCCATCTCATCTTCTGCTGTTCAGTGTCACTTTCAGGATATTGCCCCCCCCCCCTTATCATTTGGGAACCATGGCAGTGGATCCAGCCCACACCCACTGCCCAGGGTCCTCTCGAGTACTGGGGCATATTAGGGGAGGTCTGGGGGGGGGTGTCAGGCTCCTCTCTGAGTCCTCACTTGGGCCCACCAGCTTCCACCTTCCAGGGTGCCCTGTGGCCTCACTGCAAGGGGCCCAGCCCTGTCCCCTGAGAGTAAGCAGGGTCTGCTATCTCCATGTGCCCACAGGACAGAACTCCCCATGGCCTAGGGGCTCCAGGTGTGCTTGGTGACTTCTGGGGTCCCCCAGATGGAGTGACTCTGAGGTTCATTGATGTTTCTTTTCAGGTGGTGGTTTAGGAGTCACACCCAGAGGTGCTCAAGGGTTACTCCTGGCTCTGCTCAGAAATCACTCCTGAGGCAGGCTCGGTGGGCCCTATGGGATGCCAGGGATCCAACCTGGGTTGGCCACGTGCTAAGCAAACTCCCTCCCTGCTGCGCTGTCGCTCAGGTCCCTCACAGACGTTTCTTTAAGTGATTGAATCCCTGGGGAACTAAGTAGGTCATTACTTTAATTCCTCCTCGTTTAGGGCTGCAACTCGCCCGTTTCCAATTTGCCTAATTTGTGCTTTGGCACATTTGGAAGCTCTGCCCTGATGGCTCCTTTGCCTTCTTCCTCTTCAGCTAACACTTTGGAGGCCCCTTGAACTGGAGGAGGAGTTGGAGTCTGGGGTCACTGGTGTGGTTTCTCTCTGCTCCATATGCAAACAAAAGCAAGGCAAAACTTGGCCTTTCAAGGTTGCTGCAGGCTGGAGCAATAAATTCAGCAGGGAGGGCATTTGCCTGGCATGCAGCTGACCCAGACTCAATTCCCGGTCTCTATAGGGTTCCCCTGACCCTCTAGGAGTAACCCCTAAGCACAGAATCAGTAATAGTAAATCCTGAGCACGGCTGTTGTGTTCTAAAAACAAATAATAAAATAAAAGTGAGGGTTACTTTTTCTTTATTTTGATATTTTAATGTTTGTTTTGGGTTGACATCCAGCAGTGCTCAGAACTAACTCCTGGCTCTACACTGAGTGATCTCTTCTGGCAGGGCTTAGGGGGCTGTATAGAGTGCAGGGTTGATCACCTTCAAGCTAAGCACCTTTTTCACTAAACTAGCTCTCCACTCCTTTTTTTCTTTGATTTAAGTAATTAAATTTGGGTTTGGGGGCCACATCCAGAGTGCCCAGGGGACATTTTTAAATCTGTGGTCAACAGTGACCCCTGATGATGCTTGGGTGACCATCTGCACAACTGGGGATTAAACTGCGGCATCTGCATGCAAGGCCAATGCTTCATCCCCTTACTGTCTCTTTAGTTCATGGTTTTTCTTTTAAGAATTTTTTTTTAATGCTACAAAAATCCATGCCTGTGAGCCAAGCTGCCTATGGTTGTTTGGTGTTGGTTTTTTTCTTCTTCAGTGACCACTGTTCATGGAGGAATACCCCCTTCCCTGGACACAGCAGCAAGTGCTCCCTGGATGGTTGAAGTCAGAACAGAGCATTAGAGCATGTTTCTTTTTTTTTTTTTTTTTTTTTTTTTTTTTTTTGGTTTTTGGGTCACACCCGGCAGTGCTCAGGGGTGACTCCTGGCTCCATGCTCAGAAATTGCTCCTGGCAGGCACAGGGGACCATATGGGGCATTGGGATTCGAACCGATGACCTTTTGCATGAAAGGCAAATGCCTTACCTCCATGCTATCTCCCGGGCCCCAGAGAGCATTTTTCAATCATTGCTATTGTTGTGGGATGGGGCCTGTACCTGACGGTGCTCAGAGCTTCCTGCTATCTCTGTGTTCAGGCATCACTCCTGCAGTGTTCAGGAGACCATATCTAGTGCCCTGGATGGACCCAGGTGGGCCACATGCAAGACCCACCTATACTGGACTCCTATATTGTCTCTGACCCCAACATTGAGTCTATTATTCTTAAGATCTGGGGCATCTGTTTCACTCAAGAAGGTAGGAAAGTTCTAGAAGGTCTTCCCCACCTGCATTCATGGGGCTATATTTCAGTGGCTTGGAGTTTGAAAAATATGTGTTTCTTAAAGAAATCAGGGTCAGAGGCTTGGAAGGAGCTCAACGAATTGGGTACCAGCTTGGCACAGGGGAATATTGAGAGGGGAGAACTGATCCCTGTTAAAGAGAGGCCACTGAGCACCACTGAGTCTGACCCCAAAACTAGCTCAATCAACAGGAAAAAGAAAAGGTGTGAATTTGGAAACAGGAGTCACCCAGAGGCTATGGCATTAGTTGGTTTGCCGTCTATCTCAAGGCTGTGAAATCTGTCACATGATGTGTTTCCAAGCTGAACCCTGACTTCTGTCCTCATGGGTTCTGAATTTCTGGGTCTACTTGGGCTGGCACATGGCGGTTCAGTAACTCAATGATAGGTGTTGCTCCAAGGTGGTCTTGCTGCCCTGCTCATGTCCTTCTTGTGGGCACTTGTTTCTGCAAGGCCAACTCTGACCAGGTCTGCATTGGACCTCTGACCCCTCTGGAGTGGGCTCAGGCTTAGGCCAAGCCCCATGCTTGATTGTGAGTCTGCCTGGGACCCTGAGCCTCACACCCTGACGTCCTAGAAGGGAAATTTCCTCTTGGTCTGTCCCACTCTGTGTAGCAGGGTGGGGAAGGAAGGATCCACGTCAGTGCCACTTTCCCTGTCCTTGTGGGTAAATATAGCCCCGCGAGCGGGCAGATGATATTCCAGGCCCCTAAAATAAGTCTTGTGATTCATTCACACCCCGGAAACAGCGGGAAGCCGACATCTTCACCCGCAGCCCCCTAAGGCACTGAATCCTTCCTTTTTTTGGGTCTTGGGTGTTAATGAACATTTTCGCTTCTGGAGTTTTCTCAGCTTCTGACTCCAGTATGTGGACTGGGGTGTGGGGTAGAGGGTGGGATCTGGCTGCTTCAAACTCAAGCCTCAACCTTGCCAATCCCAGGTCCCAGCTGGGCAAACTGCCTGGACTCAGTTTGAGATTTCAGCATCTGCAGTGTAGACAGTCTTGCCTGAAAAAATCGGACCCCCAGTGCAGGCCAAACCTCTTTTCTGGTTGGTGCCTTGCTGTGTTCTGGGTTTTTTGGTGAAAGTAACTACTTAGTTGTTCCCTTAAAGATAGTTTTAAACAGTTTTGTGGTCACCCCTGATCATACTCAGGACATACTACTCCTGGATCTGTACTCAGTGCTCACTCCTAGTGGTTTGATCCTAGTCGTGCTTGGGTACAAGATATGGAACTGGAGGTTCAACATTTTATTTTATTTTATTTTATTTTACTTTCTTTACTTGTTTTATTTACTTTATTTTATTTTATTATTATCCTTTGAGTTTTAGGACCACACTGGGCAGTGCTCAGAGTGTACTCCTGGTTTTGTTGGGAGTTAGCTGACCTACAAGATGTTTTTAAAGGCTGAGAGTAAAACACTGTTGGACCGATCCGTTAGGCTACTTTGGACCATGTCTCAAACCTCCTGAAGCCTCGATGAGCACCACCACTACAGGGGTATGCAGAGACCCCCTGAAATGTCAGGGACTTAGGGCTCCTTTGAACATCGACTGGAATCCTCCCTGATCTTTTTCTTTTCCTCTTCCCAAGTAGTTAGTACAGTTAGTTAGAGGGTTTCTCTACCAATTAGTGGTTTGGTTTCAGGGCCTAAGGGTGGGTGCTGATGGGTCCCTGTAGGAAACTCAGGCCAGTCTGGAGTTGCCGATTCTGTCCAGCGCCTTACCCAACAGTGATGAGGAGACTGGTAGGGGCAGGAGCTAAGCTCATGTCAAGTGTGTGTGAGGACTATGTCACAGCCCCCAGCCTATGTCCCAGGTTATTCCCCTGTGGGGATGGCTGTAAGTGTGAAACTGAGAGGAGAGTAGGATCAGCTCTGGGCAGGCTCATGGTCTCTTAAAGCAAAGGCACCTCAGTGAGCAGGACTGGTTTGTCCTGCCTGTGGGGAGCCAGGGTGCAGCAAGGGGTTTTCCACCCCAACCATAGGGGTGTCACAGAGACCAAGAATCCCTGTGCATGAATAGCACATGGGCATTTCCAGGATCACCTCTGGCACATTTATTGCCCATTTTGGCACCTGGGCTTCTTGGATATGGTCCAGCAAGCTGAGCTGGCCAGTGGGGATGATCTGAGTTGGCCAAAGTTGCAGGAACACCTTAATGGTTTTTGTGCATTTTTCCATGGTATTTGGTACTTTTCATAAGTATAGCTCTCAAAACAAACAAACAAACAAATAAATAAATGGAAAGAAAAGAAAACAAACAACAAAGTTGACCTGGGTCTGGCACCCTCTGGGGGGTTTGACTTAAATTTTTTTTTTTTCGGGGCTGGGTGGTGGCGCTGGAGGTAAGGTGCCTACCTTGCCTGCGCTAGCCTAGGACGGACCGTGGTTCGATCCCCCGGTTTCCCATATGGTCCCCCAAGCCAGGAGCGACTTCTGAGTGCATAGCCAGGAGTAACCCCTGAGGGTCACTAGGTGTGGCCCAAAAGCCAAAAAAAAAATAATTTTTTTTTTCTTTCATTTTCAGCAATATCATTCTGGTCTCTGAGACTTGCAGGCTCCTTTCCTTTCTGGTTTAGCCATGGGTTCCTTTCTTCTGGGTGCTATCTGGGGTGGTCTGCCAGGCCTTTCTCTGAGAGCCCAGCATCTGCCAACCTGCCTCCTCCTTGGGAGGCCAGAAACCGAGGGCCTCATTCAAGGAGCTGAGCTTTTTTCCACCCATTTATTCTCCCATGCTAGTCATTGTCAGAGACAATAGTACTGGAACACCCAGAAGGCTCTGAGAGTCCTGGGGGGCCCTGATCAGTACACTTAGGAGCTGGAGGAGACACACCTGGGGTCAACACTGTGACCATGTATGTTAAGACAACACGTATGTTGTATATCAGGCCTGAGGGGGTTTGGGACCATCTTCACAGGGGTCACACGGCAACTCTACATTTAACAGGGCTAAAAATGGTGATATATGGGTCCTTTTTAAAATGGGGCCACAGAGAGTATGGTATACACATGGCCTTGTTTGTTCTAACTTGAAACCCCTGCCCCACTCGCCCCAGTCCTTATGAGGAGAAGAGGCCCTTTTTTACACTATCTGGTGACAGGAGAAGCCCTCAGTATTGATCTGTCATCTGTCTACCTGACCATGGACTTTACAGTAACTGATGGATTGAAAAGTTTATACTGGGGTGGGGACCTTTACTGTAGTATATAAGATAAATCACTCTTAAGTCTGAGCATCCTGAGGCATCCAGGGACTTTTCTGACATGTGGCAGCAGGAGATGCAGACATAGACAATATGCCAATGAGGGAGCATGTGTGAGTTCCAATAATACTTTATTGACGAAATTCAGTTGCAGGGCCTGGTTTGGGCCTTTATCCTCTATTGACTCTTGGGTCCATGGATTAATTGGGAAAAATTCCAAATTGAGGTTGGGGGGAGAGAGAGAGAGAGAGAGAGAAAGAGAGAGAGAGAGAAGAGAGAGAGAGAGAAGAGAGAGAGGAGAGAGAAGAGAGAGAGAGAGGAGAGAGAGAAGAGAGAGAGAGAGAAAACTGAATGCACTTGTGTGTCTTGCATGCGGTTGAACCAGGTTCCATTCCCAGCATCACATTTGGTCCTCAAACTTTTTAAACAGGGCCAGTTCATTGTCCTCAGACCATTGGAGAACCAGACTACAGTAAAAAACAAAAACTATGAACAAATTCCTATGCACACTGCATTTATCTTATTTTGAAGGGAAGAAACAAAACAGGAACAAATACAATATGTGGCCCTTGGATCATAGTTTGAAGACCACTTAGGGCCTAAGCCTTGCAAGGAGTGAAAGAGCCAGGAGTAAGCCCCAAGCCCTGAGTACAGCTACTTGTGTCACCCAGTCCCTTGTCTGCAAATACCAGGAGATGCTAACAACCCCCGTGGACTACTGCATCCCTTGAGAAGAGTTTCCTCCACTTTGCACTGCATTCTATGGATAATCGAGTCATAATCGGTCATGTGTGACTTCCTTTTACCTAGGCTTGGTGACTTCAGAGTGACAGGCTAGGATTCCACACTTTAGAGCGCTCTGCTGGATGCCAGATCCAGTAGGAAGGTGAAGTTCTTTGCCAGCATTGCAGTTCAGGGACTGAGTGCAGTCACCCTGTCTTCAGAAAGGGGTACACCACATCTCCACCCATCTCCACCCACCCCCAGTCAGTGCTGTAAAGGCACGGAGGGGGCCAGTGCCCACCAGTTAATCCTGAATGTTCATCTAGGACTGATTTATTTAAGTGCTTCACCAAGCCAAATAACATCTCTTTGCTGGAGGCCTTTAATACTGGGGCTATTTGAGTGGCTGATAAAATACAGTTTTGTGAGTTGATCGTTTCCAAACAATTGAGATAAATAGTTAAGTTTCTGGGGTGGTTCTTTGTGCCATAGGGAAAGTGGAGAAAGATGAGCTGACAATGAATTTTCCACTGAAATCGGGTCAATAATGCGTCAAGCCAGTTATTATTATAAATGTCGGGTTTAATTCTCTCTCTCTGAGTAGGAAACCAAGGAACAAAGATCTCACAGCGCCATGTCATTTTTAAGGACATGCCCCAAAAGTGACATGTTCATCAGTGCATTATAAACTTGGCTTTATCTTGTATCTGTCTCATGTTTGTCTTCTTGCATTTTGGGCAAAAGACCCAAAATAAATGGTCAGTTGTAGAGGATGATCTTTGAGTGAAGATTGGCCCCACGGCCTTGAGCCCATGGTGCAGTCACTCGAGCCTCCACGCTGGTCTGTGCTGCTGCCTCTGTTGGAATCATCTGCTTCCCATGTGGTCTCCTTGCAGACCTCAGGAAACATCGTGATTCCTCAGAATAGCCACAGCCATTTCTTTGGATTTAGACTTTCACTGATGACAAGAGACAGCTTAGAAAATATTTTTTTATCTTTGCACTAAGATTTCACTTGGTGAGTTCGAATGTTAAACTCAGAGAAGTTAGGAGAAGAGAGAGTTTGCTGGGAATTTTAGAACAGAAGATAAGTGGTTCATGTGTATGTGTGTTCGTGCATGCGTGTGTGTGTGTGTGTGTGTGTGTGTGTGTGTGTGTGTGCGCGCGCGCGCGCGTGTGTGTATGTTGGTGCATGTGTGTGTGTGTTTTAAGACTTGGATTTTCATAAAACAAAGAAAAATTTTAGGCCAGGGAAGTTGCTCAAAGGTCTGGGGCATATGCTTTGCTTACATGAGTTTTCGGGCCCCTAAGCACCGCCAGGTGTGACCTCAAACATCCAAAATACAAAACAACCGGAAGCTTGGGTGGGCAAATTACTCCCAGTTTTCTGAAGCTTGCATGCTGGGACCTGGGCCAATTGGTCTTCTGGGGCCCTGAGCTCAGGCTGCATGATCAAGTCTGCCGGGGACAAGGGGAATGGCAAGGACCTGTCCAGGAGTCTGTCTGGTCTTAGGGCTTATCGGAAAGGTGTTTGTTGGAGCCAACCTGGCACTGTGGGATGCCCCTGGCTGCCTTTGAAGAAAGCGTGACTTGGCGTCTGCAAATGACCTTGTCCTGAGCTGCCTAGGCATTGGGTTAGTCTTGGAGTGAGGAGCAGGCCCTGAGCCTGGACCCATGAACCATGAATGAGGTGGTGGCTTTCCCACTCTGGACCCTTGCCCTAGCTGCTGCTGCAAACTAGAATTCCTACTTCTCAGTCCTTCCCTCATCCCTCCTGATCCCATGATGCCCAGAGCCAAGGTCCCGAGGGTGGGAGTGAGTGACCTGGGACTTTCCTCCTGCCATTCTGAGTAATCTTTCATTGACTTGGGCAGCCAACTGGGTATTTATTTGACAGTAAAGATGCATTTCCCCAATTGGGAGCTATGCCCTTTGCTGGTAGACGTTTCTGGAGCACTGAAGCTAGAGGGAGGCTTGTCAGATTACTTCTCTCATAATCTTTGTCCCCAAGTAGGCTCTGGTCTATCAGGGCCTATATCCTGCCATCCTTTCCATGGTGATTATGGTGTTAGTTTGGGGGCTGTAGCCAGAGATGCTCAGGGCTTTCTCCTGTCTTTGCACACAGGGATCATCACTCCTGGGAATGTTGGGGTTGCCTGAGATTGAACCAGGTTGGCAGCATAAAAACAAGTGTCCTGCTCTCTGTACTGCCTCTCCAGCCAGTGATGATGTTTGTTTGTTTGTTTGATTGCTCGGTTGGTTTGGTTTGGTTCTGGTTTAGGGACCACAACTAATGGCGCTCAGGGGTTCCTTCTACCTCTACACTGGGGAATCACCCTTGGCAGGCTCAGGGGACCCTATTGGATGCTGGGGGTCAGACCCAGGTTGGTTGCTTGCAAGGCAAACTCCCTAACATGTTATTTCTCTAGCCCCTGATGATTGTGTTTCTGGTGAAGTTCTTGAGTAATATTTTCACTTATAAAAAACTCCTTTGAAAATATTGCTGTGGACTCTGCTTCCGGAGGGTCCCCGTGTCATTGTGGTCAGAGACACTCTAAATGCTGGGGCTTACCTGCAAAGTGAGGAACTTTCCAAACAGGGACACTGCCTTTTCCTGTAGGACAGCCATGCTCATGCATGATTTCCATCCTGTTCTTTTATATGAAGGACAGTTTGCTTGTTAGTCTGCATCCTTTAGCAATGATCCATGGAAAACCAAGAGACGGCTGTGAAGGTGAGCCATATGAATTTTCATGTAAAAATTAGGGTGTGACCTCTGTTGTGCATGATCTTTTAGCACCACCAAGAGTGACCCCCACAACATGAACCAATTAATAAGCATGTCTCTCTTCCTCCAGCAAAATATGCTTCAACAACACTCCCTCCCCTCTCAAAATTCTACAAGGATCTTGAGCCAGATTTGCAGGTTCGTCATTCTCTGGCTTTTCTTGATAGTTTCATTATATCCAGCCAAACCCTCCGGAGTACTGGTTAGTCATTGTTCACTTTAGCTTTTCACCTCACGAATAGAATCAAACCGAATCTATTTTTTTCTTGTCCCCCTTTTCCTTGTGACACCATGTATCTATCTTTTGTTCACTTTGACGGTTGCAGTTCATTGGTTGTAGGTGAGTCTATTTTGCTCCATGGTCCTGCTACCTTCTGCTTCCAGCAACCATGCTTGTCACTGGAACAGGGTGGTGAATACCATCGAATAAATCTTGGTGGAGCCCTGGAGTGAGGTGTCATCTGCACAGGAAAGATCTTTATCCTCAGCCCCGCTCCCCCAACCCAACTGCCCCGTGAGAAGGAAACTTGGCTGCGATGGTCCTCCTGGGGCTGGAGACAGTATTTCTTGTCCTAATCTAGAGAGTTTTTGTGCCTTGTTTTCAGATCCCTTCACCCAACGGCTTCCTCTCTGCGCTGTGCTCCAGCTCCCAGTCCCTCCACCCCCAAGGGCAGCGCATTCAACCAAGACAATTTAGTAGGAAGCGTCTGTGCAATTCGCGCCTTGTTTATATGGCGCTTCGGCTCTCGGGCAGGGCTCATGATGAATTGGGAACAAATCTTGGCCGTGTTTTCTCAGACCCTGCACTGCACAGGATGAAGTGGATGGGATGGCTTGATAGCTGCTGATGGATGGACACTTCCTGCAGCCCAGCTCCCTACTCAGCTGTGATGGTGCCCCTGCAAGGCTGGTTGGCAGGGGAAATGGTCCAGCCCTGAAAAGGGCAGGAGCCCACTGGCACATGGGCTGAGTTATGAGCTTTTGCCCGAGTTAGATCCCAAATTTGGGGTGTATAAAATAAAAATCCACAAGTTGTGAGATCACTCCAGGCACCATGTTTTTAAACCCTACACAGCGGGGTCTGAAGAAGCAGGGTAGTTACGAAAAAATAATAAACCAAGCTAGTCAGGAAAGGATGACCATTCATCCATGGCCTTTTGCCTGTGCTATCTGCCTGAGCCAGAACTCCTTTTTTTTTTTTTTTTTTTAAACCAATTCCCAATTTCAGGAGGGGGAAGGTTGAGAGAGTCAGAAATGCCTGTCCAATGGGCTTTTACATATCAAAGAAAGAGGTTTAAGGAAGGAGGAAGTTGGGGGATCACCTTTGTCTTGGGCTAATAGCTGGTCATCATCCTACAGGATGGTTAACAGCACCAGCCAACAAGCACCATTTTGCCCCCCACCAGGGAACCAACTTGGCCAGAGCATAGAGAGGGAAATTGGCCTCTCTTTGGAAAACTTGCCTCTTTATTTTGGTTTGTTTGTTTTGTTTTATTTGGGGGCCACATCTGGTGACATTCAGGGGTTACTTGAGACTCTGCACTCAAAAATCACTTCAGCAAGCTTGGCTCGGGGGACTCTGTGGGATTGAACCTGGGTCAGCCAAAGCTCAGATAAATGCCCTTCCCTGTTAAGTTGTCACTCTGGCTCCAGACCAAAGCATTCCAGGTGCTGGGACTTTGGTCTTTTCAAAGGATCAGTTTAATTAAGAAATCTCTGCAGGGTAACCCAGGTAAGTTTAGGTAGGTTCCAGAAGGATTCTGAGTCAGCACTTTCTCAGGGGAGATTTCTGTTGATGTCCTTGATTGAGATTCCCAGAGTCAGGATCGTCTTTTTATCTTGACCTCATTCTACCTTTAAACATATTCTCTTCCCCTGGGGCCACAGCAGGGTGGCCATTTGCTTTGCACTCTGTCAACCTGGGTTCTATCCCTGGCATCCCTTTTAGTCCCCTGGGCCTTCCAGGAGTAATTCCTGAAGTATATCAGGAATAACCCCTGAGTGCTGCCAGGTGTGGTCCATGAACAAAAGTTCTCTTTCGGGGCCCGGGAGATACCATGGAGGTAAGGCGTTTGCCTTTCATGCAAAAGGTCATCGGTTCGAATCCTGGTGCCCCATATGGTCCCCTGTGCCTGCCAGGAGCAATTTCTGAGCATGGAGCCAGGAGCAACCCCTGAGCACTATTGGATGTGATCCAAAAAACAACAAAAAAAAAGTTCTCTTTCCTTTTTTGAGTGCTATAGATTTACAGGAAGATCACCAAGGATGTGCCCCATGTCCCAAGTACTTGGTTTCTCCCAGAACTGTTTCCTTGTCTCTCAGGTACAGTAGAACCAGCCTGTACATCACTATGGAATCAGGATAACCTTTGCCTGTTGAGCTAAAATGGTCTGTATCAACAACAACAACAATAGATGAGCTTTGAGTTGAGGCTATTTTTTTTTTTTTATTTTTGGTTTTTGGGCCACACCTGGCAGTGCTCAGGGGTTACTCCTGGCTGTCTGTTCAGAAATAGCTCCTGGCAGGCACGGTGGACCATATGGGACACTGGGATTCGAACCAACCACTTTTGATCCTGGATCAGCTGCTTGCAAGGCAAACGCCACTGTGCTATCTCTCCGGGCCCTGAGTTGAGGCTATTTTAAAAGAAAATAGTTGTGGATTGCATGTAGGAGCCCAGTGATAGTGTTCCCTATGCTTATTGTTGAGAGCTCAAAGAAAAAAAAAAAAGCCATTAGTCCAAGCTAAATTAGCATGAACGCTCTTTAATTGAATACCACACTATTATTTAACTTATGATGGTCTGGGCCTCTTCATTCAACTTTGCTAACATTACTTTAATTCTTGCTAATTTAGCAGATATGAAGAGCATTCCCCAAGGGCTCTGTGGGGGAAACCGGACTGGTGGGAGAATTTCTCAGGAGCTCTGTACACCCCAGGACCCTCTGTGCAAATGCACTACTCATTCTGAAACAAGGGCTCTGTTAAGAGCATTACCTGTCCTGAGCACCGTTTTTTTTTTTTTTTTTTTCAGTGAGCACCCCTTCTCATAGAGAACTCAGGGTGGCCACACTGACAAGAGAGGGGGACTCATGTTTTGTATACCACCTGGGACCAGCCAGTGGGGAACTGGTAGTGAAATGTTGGGTGCTCTTTTGTGGGAGGATGCCATGGGGGTGACTGTTTTCTGCTCTTTCCTTTATTAGATTAAGCTAGACCCCAGCTTCAAAGTCCCTTACTTTATAAGCACACTTTGCTTTTCCAGACACCTCCTTAAAAATTCATATATTTATTTTTCCCATGCCTGGGTTATCCATTTTTAATGCGTTATTAATTATAAGCAGAATCATGTGTTTTGATTATATCCTGAGACAACTTCAGAACAAAAATTTTTTTAGGATAGAGGAAGACAAATATAAATGTTCAGATGAGCATTTATATACCCACCTGTCTGTGTCTATTGAGTGAGAAACTGGAGGGTGAGGGTAAGGAAGGAAGAACATTGTAAGAACCTTCCAACATCCAGAATTGTAGAACATGTGAATACATTTAATGGACCTGAGTATGTTCAGCAGATAGAAGAGAGTGATCTACAATCAGAAACTAGTAAGAAGTCAGCCTGTGCTCTACATTCTATTTTTAAGTAAGTGGTCCTGCACATGAAATTTCTTTGGGATGGGGTGTTGGACCTTCCCCAGCTGTGCTCTGGGACTAGTCCTGCATCTGCATTCAGGGGTGACCCCTAGTGGTGCTCTGGGAACTACCTGGGGTGCTGGAGATGGAACCAAATTCTGCTCCAAACTCTGCTTGCAAAGCAAGTGCCTGTCTTTCTGTACTATCTCCTCAGCCCTAGCACTTTAAACCTCTCCATTCTGGAACCATCTGTGAATGCTTCTCATCAGGATGGCTATCTTAGACTGGATGGGGAAGTCACGTGCCCTTCTGTGTCAAAAATACACTGAGTCATTCATGGGTAGGAGAGTGAGAATTAGGATTGTTAGCGAAGGTGCCCCTTGTCATTGAGTTTTCTAAGTGCTGGGCTTTCATTTGTTTTAGTAATTGAGCACTCATTTGGTGATACTAGGAAGGGAAGAAGTTCTCACCAGAACCCTGTACGTTTGCCATCAGAGGTAGAGGGGGGTATACCCTATTTTCCAGAACACTTCGGTGCTCCTCGTCTGCTGATCTGCGTTTTCTCCAGTTCCATCCTTTCCTCCCAGAGCCCTGGCACCTCAAGCCTGTCTCTCTCTCAGTGCTTGTCTCCCATCATCCAGCCTATGGCACCCGGTGAAGCTTGGATGAGGGAAGCTTAAACCTTGTGTCCCCTGCAAGGGCACCCCTGGCATTGACAGCATGCAGATGGCTTCCGAGCTCCTATTCTGGGCTACTCAGCTTAGAAAAGCACTGTATACTTCCAGGCAGGGTTTTCACTTTCTAGAGCATCACCTCTGAAGTTCTTCCCAGAGGTTTCAGCTCTGCAGGGGTCACTGTGTGACGGTCCCTCGCTACTGGGACCTCTGGCATCTGCTATTGGGATTCTTTTTCCATAGTTCCTTCTCTTTCCCAGCATCCTGATTTAGGGCTGGAGCAGTGTCACCTTTGCAAAGGTGGGGCTCTGCCTTAAACACACAGGAAAGGCAGGGGAGGCAGATTCTGTCCAGCCATTTCCCCCCAGTACCACAGATCATAGGGGCATCTAGGAATGGGGTGAACACATGTGCATCAGGGGACCCAGATAACCTGGAGTTTTGTGCTACTCAGATTGGTCCCCTGCTCTCTGGGTCTGCATTCAGCTCACCTCCTCTCTCCCTGTGCATTCCCCACCTTTGCCTGACTGGGGATCCCTGTGACCTGTGTTTGTCCTTTTCTACATGCATCCTAAGCCTGGGCATCGTACTTGACCCTTCACGAGTGGCAATACCTGAGTGATGGTAGTTTAAGCACCCGGAGTGACTGGCCCTCCAGGCAGTCACTGAGTCTCTTGGCATTGGACCCAAGAGGACCCCTGGTTTCTCCCAATTTGCTCTGTGGCTTGCTGCAGGGGAAGTAAAGAGGGGATCGAGTTAAGCTCTGGGCTGTGCCCCTTGGTCTCTTGAGTGCCCACCAATGCAGGGAGCTGGGCATGCCCCTGTTTTTCTATCTTCTCCGAGCCATTGTTGGCTGTCTGATCTGGTGACTTTGGTCCTTGGACACAGATTCTGACTCCCAAACACAGTGCCGACTCTGACCCTGCAATGGGACCCTCCAATCTGGAGAGGTTGGCCCCATGCCAGTTCCTGCAAGATGGGAGGGAGAAGCCAAACCATAGCAACAGGATGGTACCCGAATCCCCTGAGACCCCAGTTCCAGATTTGAGTCCTGTGGGGATAGAGGGGACTGCCCTTATCTACAGAGTGAGGATGGCAATGGGGCTCCCCCAGGACTGGCTGTAGAGTCTGTCGTCAAAGCTGAAGGGATCCGCCAGCCCTGAGTGATTGTATTGGGTTTGTGGAGCCTTTTCTGAGCTCAGGTAGTTGGGTCAAGGGTCATCTGAGCTCTGGTTCTTCTCCATCAGCTCCAGGTCCTGGCGGCCTTTCACTCTCCACACTGTAGCTGGAGTCTGCGGGTCCTAAAGGGGGAGACCCCTGAGCACAGGGCAACAGGTGGAAAGTGGCCGCCCCAGACTCCCTGGCTGAGCCACACCTTCTCTTGCTGCATCCTCAGGGGCAACCTGTGCAGTGGGCAGTAGGGGCAGTAGAGTGTGAGTACCCAGCAGCTGTGCCCTGTCCACTCTTCCTACCAGTGCAAGATGCAGAACTGGTCTGAGCACACAGACTGCCAGGCCACAGAACCTAAGCTTTGCCCATGTCTCTCTGCTGGGCAGAGGCCAGCACCGACTTCAGAAGCCTGCTGGCCATGTGGGCGGTTTTTTTTTTTTTTTTTTTTTTTTTTTTTT
>PVKC010025443.1:0-16489 GCA_004027635.1 Crocidura indochinensis
AAGCTGAAAATGGGAACAATACAGAAAGAAAAGATTCTCAAGGGTCAGGGATGAAGGAGAACATGCAAAAAAAAAAAAAGAAAAAAAGAAAAAATGAAAGACATTCTTGCAATAATTTTTAGAGACAAAAGAGAGGAGGGCTGGAAGGTCCAGCTCACTTCATGAAGTTCACCACAAAGAATGATGAATCTAGTTAGAGAAATAACTACACTGAGAACTATCCTAACAATGAGAATGTATGCGGGAAATAGAAAGTCTGTCTAGAGTACAGGCAGGGTTGGGGCGGGAAGGGGGAAGATTTGGGACATTGGTGATGGGAGTGCTGTACTGTTGATGGGAGGGTGTTCTTTACATGACTGAAATCCAACCACAATCATCTTTGTAATCAAGATGTTTAAATAAAATATTACTAAAAAATCAGGAAGAAAATAGAAAGACAAACTAAAATATAAAATGGAAGAAAAATGAAAGAAGAAAAAGTTCAGTAGCAAGTTTATTTGTGAAAATTATTGTCTCCAATAAAGTCATTAATACAATAAAAAAATAGAAGTGTTAAGAGAGGGCAGCCTTGTCTTGTACCAGATTTCAGAGGAAAGGCTTTTAGTTTATTTCCACTGAGAATAATATTTGCCATCGGCTTGTGGTAGTTGGCATGACTATGTTGAGAAAAGTTTCTTCATTCCTCTTGATGAGAGTTTTTATCAAGAAAGAATGTTAGACTTTATTGAATGTTTTCTCTGCTTCTATTGATATGATATGGTGGATTTTATTTTTTTTGTTGATATGGTATATTATGTTGATTGACTTATGTATTTTAAATTATCCTTGCATTCCTGGAATGAAACCTACATGGTTGTGGTATGTGACCTTCTTGCTGAAGCACTGGATTCTATTTGCCAGGACTTTGTTTAGGATTTTTTAATCTGTGCTCAACAGGGATATTGGTCTGTAGGTTTTTTTTGTTTGTTTGTTTTAGAGTCACACCTGGCGGCACTCAGGGGTCACTCTTCGCTCTGTGCTCCAAAGTGGTTCCTGGCAGGCACAGGGGACCATCTGGGATGCCAGGATTTGAACCACCATCCGTCCTGGATTGGCTGCATACAAGGCAAATGCCCTAATGTTATGCTATCTCTTCGGCTCTGTAGTTTTCTATTTTTGAGGCATCTCTGTTTGGTTTTGTTGTCAAAGTGATTGTAACGTCATAAAAACTATTTATAGTGTTCCTGTGTCTTCAATTTCATGAAAGAGCCTGAAAAGAATTGATAGTAGTTACTCTTGAAAGATTTAAAAGAATTTGTTAGTGAATTCATCTTGGCCTGGGCTTTTGTTTTGGAGACTTTTGATTACCATTTTAATTCCCTCTGTAGTGATGGGTGTTTAGATATGTTAGATCATCCTGATTCAACCATAGAAGATTATAAGTCCAAGAATTAATCCATTCTTTTCCCCAGTTCTCCTGCTTCATGGCATTGAATTCTGATATTTTGTCTTCACTGTCATTTGTTTCCAGAAATGTTTGATTTCCCTTTTGATTTCATCTCTGACCCACTGGCTTTTCAGTAGTGACCTATTATTTCCAGTTGTTAAAATATTTTCTATTCTGTCCCTTTGTAGCTTACGTCTAATTTCAGTGCCGTGTGATCTGAGAAAGTAGTCAGTACAATTTATTTCTTTCTCCTCGGCTTTATGGAGCTAATTTTTTGGAGCCAAAATGTGGTCTATCTTGGAGTATTCTCATGGGTATTGGAGAAGGTATATCCAGTTTTCTGGGGAAGGAGAGCCGTGTGTGTGTGTGTATGTGTGTGTGTGTGTGTGTGTGTGTGTGTGTGTGTGTGTACACACACTTGTCCACTTTCTTCCATTTCTCTTTTCAGAGTTAGTATTTTATTGTTTGCCTTCAGTCTGGTTGAGTTATCAAAGGGAGAATGTTGATCTCTCCCATTATTATTGTATTGCTATTGATGTCTTCTTTCAGATTTTTCAACAATTGTATAAAATATTTTGCTGGTCCCTCACAGGGTGGATATGTGTTTAGGAGATTTCTTCCTGTTATACATATCCCTTGATTAGTAACAAAATGTCCATTTTCATTCTTATAACTTTCTTTTTTTTTTTTTTCTCTTTTTGCCACACTCGTTTGATGCTCAGGGGTTACTCCTGG
Organism: Crocidura indochinensis; assembly: GCA_004027635.1. Taxonomy (NCBI): domain Eukaryota; kingdom Metazoa; phylum Chordata; class Mammalia; order Eulipotyphla; family Soricidae; genus Crocidura; species Crocidura indochinensis. The sequence goes on from PVKC010025443.1 coordinate 2,162, forward strand.
CTAAGCACTCAGAAATTGCCCCTGGCTTGGGGGGGACCATATTGGACGCTGGTCAATCAAACTGCAGTCCTTCCTGGCTAGCGCTTGCAAGGCAGACACCTTACCTCTAGCACCACCTCGCTGGCCCACTTATAACTTTTCTGAGTGTAAACTTTGTGTCATCTGATATTAATATCACCACTCATTTAAAAAAATTTTTTTATTGTGACTGCAGTTCATTACACAGAATTATTTATGGTACATAGTGTCAATGAATGAAGGTCATTCCCACCACCAATGTTGTCCTCCCTCCACTCCTGTTCCCAGCATGTCTCCCATATCTCCCTCCTTTATCCTCCCCCCAGATTGGCAGTCCGGGGGGGTCTTTGCCTAGCTGTCCAACCCAGAGCCCACCACATACCAGTGCAAGACCGATAGAACTCCTGGCAGTTTTTCTGTTGAGGCAGTTTTTTTTTGTTTGTTTGTATTTTTTTGTTTTTGCTTTTGGGTCACACCTGGCAGCACTCAGGAGTTACTCCTGGCTCTGCACTCCTGGCAGGCTCAGGGGACCAGATGGGACAGGGGTCCTCAAACTTTTTAAACAGGGGGCCAGTTCACTGTCCCTCAGATCGTTGGAGGTCAGACTATAGTAAAAATAAAAACTACGAACAAATTCCTATGCACACTACATATATCTTATTTTGAAGTGAAGAAACAAAATGGGAACAAATACAGTATGTGGCCCGCGGGCTGTAGTTTGAGGCCCACTTATATGGGATATCAGGAATCACACCATCATTTCCTGGGTTGGCTGCATGCAAGGCAAAAGTCCTTTTAAGGTCATCAGAGTTGCCATCTTCATTTGTGCATAGCGTTTGCCCACATTGTTCCCTCATTGTCATGCTTTTAGTGTGTTTTTTTTCTATGTGTTATGGTGGGATTCATTGGCTAGCAGATGTTGAAGCAGAGTGGAGTGCTCCTGAGGCTCTTCTGTTAGTGGTGGAGATAGTCTACCTTGCCACTGAACCCTGAGGATATATTTTTCGCTGGATTCTTTCTGGGCCACCTCAGACAGAACAGCATGAAGCAGGAAACCAAGCAGGAGAAAGCAGCAGACTTTCAGAGTTCTTCTTTGTGTCAAAGCACATTGCAGGGACCAGGTCCCACCCTTCGTGGGCAGAACAGCCTACTCTGCTGCCGAACCCTGAGGAGATATTTTTTGCTGGGGTCTTTCTTGACCAACTCAGTCAGGACAGCAGAAAGCAGGCCCCACTCATGTTTTAAGATGCTATTTAAGCATCATTATTTCCTAAGAAGAATCTCCCCCATTCTTACCACATATTTACCCTATAAGTCTACTAATTAGTAATTGTGCAACTGTGAATATTTCACTGTTTCAATTAGCATGTATGTGGGACATCAATAAATGCATAGTCTATTTTTGTATAATTCTAAATTTGCAGTCTGGGAAGACTAGTTTACAAATAGGCAGTTTTTTCTTATTTTTGTTAAAAAATAAAACAGATAACATTAATTTTTCATCATTCATGTTAACCATAGCTACATTAGCATGCAACAAGTATCTAGAATATTGTCATTTTGTAAAACTGAAGTGTTTCTATCATTTTTCTCTATGGCATGTCCTTGACAATAAGCAATAGGTTTTAGGTTTTGGAATTCTAACCACAGATACCTCATACTAGTACATGGGTCTGCAACCTTTAAGACATGAAGAGCCACTTGGAATCATTTCTGAAGGGGAAAAAAACCTAGGGGCCAAAAACCATTGCAACATTTAAAACAAATATATGGGAGTCAGGGCAGCAGCGAGCAGCCCCAGGGAAGTGGTGAGATTGAAAGGGGTGCTGGAGGAAGCCACGCAGGCTGCTGAACCAGGGCAGCAGCGAGCAGCCCCAGGGAGGCAGTGAGGTTGGAAGGAAGGAGGCACCGGAAAGGGCACGAGAGGACCACCGAAATGTCACCATAACAGGTATCCCAGGAGGACCCTGAGTCCTGAGGGAGAGGCCAGAGGGAGCTCGCGGACTGTCGCCAACTTACCAAAGTGGCATATGCAGTTCTAGGGGACAGATAGCCAGGAGGAGCAGGGACTAGAGGGAAAAGAGGATGCACAGGTTGACTCCCAGGGAGGGGAGGGGAGTCATCTAGGCTCAACTGCGCCCTCTGCCACTGTGGCCAGGAGCAGAACTGCACTGTCTGACAGGAAAAGAAAATACACACCAGGAGCAGCACTCAAGAGAAGGAACCAAGCCCCAAGACACAGGTGGCAAAAGTAGCCTGAATTCAAAAGGCACGGCACTCCAAGCCTCACCAATATATGCAAATAAATATGGGTAAACTAAGGAAGACCCTGAACTCAGGGGATATGGATAGGAACCCCAATGAATTTCCAAGTCCTCCAAAACACACAGACCCAACAGAGGAAGATCTTAAAGCAGCTATGACTAATGAAATGCAAGCCATGTTAAAGGAAATGAAAGAAACACTAGTCAGCGAATACAAGAAATCCATGGATGAACAAATCAACCAACTTAAAGAAGAATTGCTACAAAACATGAGACTCCATACAAACGGAATTAAAGGAATACATAAAACCTTAGAAAGCTAGAAGAGCAGATTCGCACAGCTCAAGAATCACATAGAAGAACTCAAAGATAAACTGCAAACAAAAGACAACAAAGAAGTCAACAAAGAAATAAAAGGTAAAGCATTGGAAGAAAAAGTCTAGTATTTAATGAACTAGTCTAGTATTTAAGATAAAAGAAATAATCTAAGAATTGTAGGCATACCGGAAGGGGAAGAAATAGGGAAAGGAGAAGAGCAAGTATTTAGTGAAATATTAGCAAAAACTTTCCCAACCAACCTCTAGAAAGAGATATCTGAGCAAATCCAGGAGGTGAAAAGAATCCCCAACAAAATTTACCCTAACAAACCAACCCCAAGACATAGTAATTCAAATGACAAGAAACAAAGAGAAAGGCGAACTACTTAAAGCAATATGGAGAAAAAAAATCCTCACATTCAAAGGAACATTAGAGTAAAACCAGATCTCCCATATGAAATACTTCGAGCAAGAAGACAGTGGAATGACATATTTAAACGATTGAATGCCAGAAATTTCCAACCAAGAGTACACTACCCAGCAAAACTTTCATTCAGATGGGAGGGAAGACTAAAAACGTTCTCAAGCACAAATGATCATGCATTATTTGCGCAAATAAAACTGAGTCTAAATGATCTACTCAGAGAAGAATTACACAATCCAAACCCCTGTAACAACAACCACCCTACAGAACACAACTGCACAACAGTCCTCTCTGTCAATAATCTCCCTAACTGTAAATGGACTAAATTCTCCCATTAAAAGACAAATAATAGAAAGCTGGATTAGAGAACATAAACCGGATTTCTGATGCTTGCAAGAAACACACCTACAAGTACAGGATAGGCACAGGCTTAGAGTAAAAGGATGGAAATTAATTATTCAGGCCAATGGACAAAAAAAAAAAAGCAGGGAGGGCCATTCTTGTATCAGACCAAATTGCATTTAAACTCAAGAAAGTGATCAGACACAAAGAGGGGCACTACATACTGATCAGGGGAACACTAGATCAAGAAGTACTAACCCTGGTCAATATTTATGCACCAAATGCTGAACCAGCAAAATATGTAAGGCAATTGCTTGCAAGCCTGGAGAAACATATGGAAGGGAATGTGATAGTAGTAGGAGATTTCAATACTCCACTATCACCACTGGACAGATCCACCAGACAGAAAACAGGAAAAGAAATAAGAGTCCTAAATAACAAATTAGAAGATCTAGGGCTAATAGACCTATATAGGGCCTCCACCCCCAGAAAGCAGAATACACATTCTTCTCAAGCCCACGTGGAACCTTCACCAGGATAGACCATGTCTAAAGATATAAATCTAAATTGGATAAAATAAAAGATGTAAGGATCATCAGAAGTGCCCTATCAGATTACATGCAACAGAGATCAAAATGGACTGTAAGGAAGAAATGGAGAAAATCCAACACCTGGAGATTAAATAACATGCTGCTCAACAATAACTGGAACCAGAACAAGCTATACCCAAACGGGACCTGTTATACTAGAGGTCCAGGGGGCTAAGGGTGAGGGTATGGGATGCATCTGGGAACAGTGGCGGAGGGAGGTCAACACTGGCGGTAGAAACTGCCCTAATTCATTGTTACTATGCATTTTAAATATAACTGTGAAAGACTTGTAATTCACATTGGTCTCAATAAAAATAAACAATAAAACAACAACAACAAAAGCCCTTATAAAAGAAAGACATTTAAGGAAAGAAATGTTAGTAGGTAACAAAAACAAGCAAGCAAACAGACCTTGTTGACTGATAATCAATGAAATAAATAATGATGAGGAAAGAACCTAAAACCATTCTTCAGGGATAGTTGTGGTTAAGGGTTAAATAATCAGCTTGCATTTAAGTTGAGTAAACATCCTGTGGACAGACAAATGCATACCAGATGCAAACAGTATTAAATACTTATATGAGAAAACATAAAAATAAAAAACAGTGAATCCTATTATTTATATACATTTTAAAATAAAAATATAGTTTTATAGAAGTGATACATTTCTTTGTTGTTGTTTTGCTAGTTTTTTTTTAATTGGCTTAGATTATTTTGGGGTGGGCTCCATATCCAACTGTGCTCAGAATTTACTCCTGTGTCTGCACTCAGTAATCACTCCTGGAGGGTTAGGTGGACCATATAGGATGCAGGAGATGGAACTCAGGTTGTCCACGTGCAAGGCAAGCACCTTAACTGCATCATCTCTCCCTCTCCATAGCATTTTTCATATATCTTATTACCACTAACACAGGATTCTAGTCTACATATTTTATACTGAATTGTTTCTCTTTTATAAAAGAATTAAATGCTTCTATAGATCACAGGAAAAAAATCTCAGATAAAAAGCAAGAACAATATTCCCATCACTTTTTCTCTCTAAGAGTAAACAGAGGGATATATGGTTACAAACATTATTGACTACCTTATAATTTAAAGCCAAAAAAAGCATGCATTATTTATTTTTACAATGTCGAACATGCTATTTATTCAGAAAAATATTTTGAACAAAGTTGCATAAGTACAGTCATTATTACAGAAGCAGGCATGCAATTTAATTGTCATTAATTTAAATGTTTTTCTTGTTTTTTGGGCCACACCCAGTGACTCTCAGGGATTGCTCAGAAATCGCTCCTGGCTTGGGGACCATACAGGATACCAGGGGATAGAATCACGGTCTGTCCTAGGCTAGTGCGTTGCAGCACTGCTCTGGCCCAATTAATTTAAATGTGGAAAGGAAACCAGAAATTAGATATCAAGGATTTAAAAAAGCAAGTTGAAAGAACTAAGTTTATATAAGTTACCCTTCCCTCTATTTTATTAATGGGATAATCCAGTTTAGACAGTGATAATTTGTGGGCAACTACATTTTATAGTCTATATTCATCTCCTAATTGACCTGTTGGCTTTGATGTGAGTTAGATATTAGAAAGTAATTCCTCTCCCTATGATCTTAAATGCTCTGAGCCTTCTAAGAGAAAAGATCACAGTGTGTCTAAGGTCACAAACTAACAGATTATTTTACCTAGAATGCAAACTTGGGTCAAACCATTACAGGTAACTCATATAATCAGTATCTTCTTTCCCAAGTAAAGTCCCCAAAGAAAGTGAAATAGGGGGGCCAGGCGGTGGCGCTGGAGGTAAGGTGCCTGCCTTGCCTGCGCTAACCTAGGACGGACCGCGGTTCGATCCCCCGGTTCCCCATATTGTCCCCCGTGCCTGCCAGGAGCGACTTCTGAGCAAATAGCCAGGAGTAATCCCTGAGCGTCACCGGGTGTGACCCAAAAACCAAAAACCAAAAAAAAAAAAAAAAGAAAAGAAAGTGAAATAGAAGAAAATGAGCTAAGCTCCAAAGTTCCTATGAAACAGCATTTAGCACAATCATACCCTGACACTAATGCTAAGTATCTCAGAAAACTTCAAGAGCAGAAACAATCTCAATACACTCCTGATGTCAGATCCATTGGAAACTAAAAACTATTTCCGGAAGCAGACTGCCTCTACTTCTTTTTTTAGACACTCCCAAACAGTTGGGCAAGAAAGATCTTCATCCAAGAGAGTTTCCACACTCCAAACAGTCAATCTGTTTAACAAGGCAAACAATCTTCAAAGTTCCAGACAAATAAGCACTGGTACTTTTGACATTCATTCCTTTCAATATTCACCCATCCTTGTTTTTTAGGTCTGTTTAATTTCTAGTATATACACAAATTTAAGATTTAAAAATCATCATAAAAGCATTTAACTCAATTTTCCAGTCTTAAATAATTAACATAGGATAAGTAAGGAAGCATGTCCATAAATATACATGATGGTAAAAATTTATAGTTGACTCTATACAAGATCTGGCCTCAATATTTATTAGATGTCTATAAGGAACTAAAAACGTAAAAAATTAAAATAAAATGGGCTATGATAAAGCTCAACTATATATTGAGTTAAAACTATATGTTGACTTTTAGATACTTTTATTTCTTGTATTAAAAGACTTTTATTTCTCTAGGCTATAGATAAAAAATACTTGCAATAATTTACTTACTTTTTTCTCAGAGTTTTCCTGAATAGAAAGTCCAAAGTAGTCCTTCTCCAAGAGATTGAGGTGTTCACATACTTTGTCAAATAATACTTGTCCCTTAGCATGTTTCTGCAGAAGAAACAGTATTTTAATCTTTTATGCACTAAAGATTCCACAAGTCCTCTAAACTAATAAAAATGAATTCCAGTATTTTATAACAATGCAAAAATTGGTTATAATTTTTTTTCAGGCTGCTCCCTTCCTATTACCATACATTCCACCACACAGTATAAGTTCTAAAATAAAGCATAATCAGTACAGATGCTCTATGATTTATTGTTACTAAATATAAAAACAAAGTAAATCATGACTCATTTATTTTTTTGACTCATTTATTTTTAAAAGAGTACAAAAATATGTCCATTTACTGTTTTGCCCAATTCATCAAGGAGTATCAACTCATATCTATAGAATATTCTCAATAGGAAAAATCACTAAATCCTGTAATTCAATGTATTCCAAATTGATGCATCCTATCAGTCCTAAGAATTGCATTTTGTTCCTTGATATCTGGAAAATAAAAATTGCTTTATAACACAAGCTATTCTCTTTTTTATTTCCTAGAGAATGACTATTTAGGAAAAATTAAATAATAATAAATAATATCCATTGAGCAGGGATAATTTCTGGTTGAGAATCACTGACTAATAACCATATGGGAGAAAAGATTGTAGCAAAATCCCAGTGATTTGGGCTTCAATGCCAACTATCACTTAGAAGCTGATTCATCAGCCAAGTTATTAAACTTCTCTCTGTCTCAATTTCTACTCTCAAAAATAAAATACTCATAATTGTGATTAAGAGTTAATAAAATGCAATTAAAATACTTAACAAAATAGTATGTTACATTAAAGGGCAGCTGAAATCATAGGGCCTTTTGAGCAACTGTATAGAGTGTCATACTCATTTTGACATTTTCAACTTGCACAGTATCAATCAGACCAAAAGGTAACTGTCAGATGGAATGGAACAGTACCATATCCACAGTTAAAAGGATGACAAAATTGGGATCTAAAAGGCAGGTCTTTTGGCTCACAGTTGTGTGTAATTCTAGGGTCTAACTCATGGACAATCACCAGTTCGTGGACAGTAAAGGAACTTTATCAAACACAATGCCAACTAGATACTGGAAGAAGGCTAGCAATTGACCTACGTCTTAATTTTATAACCCAACATTCTAAACTCTTCCTCGAATATGTGCAAATACTTCTTGAAGGGGCTGGAACACTTGCTTTATACATGGCTGAGCTGGGTTCAATTCCCAACACCACAATGTGGTACCTCTGCCCCACCTGCAGTGATACCTGAGTGCAGGAGGAAAAAAAGTCCTGAACATTGCTGAGTGAGGAAAGGAAATGTAGACAATAAGCATGACAAACTAGTCCCTTTCTTTTCAGGGGAGATTATGTTCCACCTTTATGAAGAAGGGCTGTTGATGATGGGGATTTTCAACATTTCACAATTTCCACTACTAAAACATCAGTTTCACTGTTATCACTGTTTATCTTTTTTTTTTTTATTTGGTTTTTGGGTCACACCCGGCAGTGCTCAGGGGTTACTCCTGGCTCCATGCTCAGAAATTGCTCCTGGCAGGCACGGGGGACCATATGGGGCACCGGGATTCGAACCGATGACCTTTTGCATGAAAGGCAAACGCCTTACCTCCATGCTATCTCCCGGGCCCCTGTATCACTGTTTATCTTAAGTATGTCTTTGCTCTGTTTCTGTTCCAACCTAACTCTTCTGAAAATAATCTAAAATCATAATAAACTTGCCAAGCCCACACCAAAAAGAAATATTTTTATATTAAATGTCAGTAAGATATGCAATCTACTTTTTCCCATCCTTCTTAAACCCATTTTATTTTACCTCTGAGCAGCAATATGAAATCAATATTTGACTCTGTATTTATATAAATATTCACTGGTCTAACTTTCCACATACCAGTTTTCTTTAGATTGCAGTGCAGACATCAAAAGAAAACAGACAAAATAAGATGGTTTAAAATATATCATTCAAGGTCTGGAACATTAGCTGTAATGAACTTAGACAGATAAGATAAATGAAAGATAGGCAGACAAAGGCAAAGAATCTACAGCTGAACTCAGTTGAAAAAAGGCAAAGGAAAAAAAGACAAACTGGAATCTGAGGCATTGAGTAAAGTCCCTTGTGCTTAAGCTGTTATTTGTGGCATTTATTATTTAGGCCAAAACATGACATTTCTGGAGGCCTTTCAACTTAGAGGAATTTGTGCAAATGCTTACCCTGCAGATTGCAGCCAACACCACACACACCAATGGCGTTTTATAAAACACCATTACTGTCTCTGTGTAGGCTCCTCCACACTGTAGTTATTGTGTGCCCAGAAGATGATGCTGGGAAATGCACAATGTAATCCATACATTACAGTCTTTGAGCTATGAATTTTGCTTTAGCTCTAAACTACACTTTGCAAATATAAAAGGCCAAGGAAGAAAAGGTATGCACAGAACAAACACAACAAGTGATATATTGTTGTGTATTGGGGGAGGGAAGATGGGAGGAAATTTTATAAAATAATAAATACAACTGTGCCCCAAAGTTCATTTAAATCCCAGCAGGATATAGCCAACGATTGTGAGTACATATTAGATACAATTTCAGAATTTATATCAGTAATTTATAGTAACAGAAAACTTTTCCATTAAGAATGAAGCTTGAAAAGGCTTTTCCAACTTGCTCACAATGTATGCTACAAAGAAAGCATAAACATATACATCTAATTTGGAGGTTCTAAGAAGCTTTTATAAAATATAGATTCTCCATGAATATAAGTGGAATGTGCCTGGAATTTGCAAATAACTACTCATAACATGATACAGACTTTATTCAAAGACTAAGAATTTAATGTTTTCATTAAAATGTCAAGAAAATTGCTAAGATATTCAGATAAATATAATCAGCATTATATGATTGTAAGTAGTATTTATCAAATCCTTGCAATGTTATTCAAAGCAAACTAAAAGCAAATTCAGACACTAAAGTCAGAAACAACTGTTGAGTGAATGAAGTCACACAACAGAACAACCTCATATTTATGCTTGGATTTTATTTAATGCCCCTGCTTCTTTTTCAAGGTCACACCTGGCAGTACTGTACTTGGGAATCACTCCAAGTGAGCCTCAGGGGAACATATGCTGGGGATCAGGTTTGGTTCTACCTCTTACAAGGCAAATGTACCTTACCTGCTTCACTCCAGGCTCCTGTTTAACCATTTTCAGAAGAAAAATTTAGTGGGATGGGTGTTGCTGTGTTTTACTCCTTTGTCCCTGATGCAGATGTCCTCCCTAATTGCATTGCAGCCTATAACTAAGTACTAATCATTTCAAAGCTATCTAAATAATAAACAATTACATTATATTTTTTGTTTCACAAGTCTACTTTATCTCAAAGTCAAACAAATTTTTATAAACAATTTTCTGTATACATAAGATACACTTAAATACTATTTGAGACCAAATTTAAAAAAATACTGTGCAAATGTAACTGTCATTTTCCAGTGTTCTTAATGATTATATATTACTAAGTGTAACAAGTGAGTAAAGTTATTTTGAAATTAAAAAAAATTCTTTTTGTCCAACTTTTTTCCGATACTCACTTTGAAAAGCAAGACACCATAAATCAATGAAAACTATACCCTTTTAAAATGCAGAGAAATAAGCCAAGCCCATTATATATTCAATTAAGTCTAGTAACAAAGTTCTAACAAAATGAAACAACTAAAAAATTTAAGTAAAATTTAAGGGACAGAAGTGAAGCTCAACAGTAAAGCATTTGGATTATATGTGTAAGACCAGCACTACAATAAATCATTCCAATTTACATCACAAAGCACAAGCAGAAAACTTCTGTGAACTAGCAACGTTTTTGGTAAAATGTCTAGAAAGTTGAATAAAAATATGCTATAGAAGAGCTTACTGGAACATTCCTATACAATTCACTTTAAGTTTCTGTTGACAGAAACAGAACGATATTAATGAATATAACAAAACTCTTTCTGTGAATGCATAAAATCTGATCTGACATTAAAATAGGCATAAAACAGCAAAGAAAGCATTCAGTGAAGAGATGCAATTTGGCTCATAAACACTGGTGTGTTGACTCTCGAGGTGCCTCAGTGTAACTCAGCTTTTATGACTTAGAAGTAATTATGAATTGGAAATAATTCTTCTCACAGCTAATGTGCAACTCTTTCATAGAATATAAACAAATTTAAAAATTGAAATGTGACACATCATTTAATAAGCAACACATCTTGACTCATGCATTCATCATGCATGAAGAAATTCCTTTTCCTAAGTGCTTTTTATAGAACCTTACTTTACGTATGCTATAGTCTACATTTAATCGTTATGATCTAAAAAATTAGCATATTACACTTCTGTAACATAAATGCAAAATGTTCATGTTTGTGTGTTAAAAAAAGAGGGAGAACTGGTACAGCACAAATTGGCACAATGAGGCGGAAGTGATAGCACAGTGGTAGGGTATTTACCTTGCATGTGGCTGACCCAGGACAGATGCTAGTTCCATTCCCGGCATCCCATATGGTCCCCTAGACCAGGAGGGATTTCTGAGCGCAAAGCCAGGAGTAACAATTGAGCACCACCATGTGTGAACCAAAAAAAATAAACAAATACCGACATGAACCACCATGGGAATTTGGGGGTACAGCAAGAGGGAGAATAAACTTGGCAAGATATACAGATAAATGAGAAATAAACACTATTATTATTATTATTTTTGAATAACTAAGGAGAAAGAAAACAATACATAGAAAATAAGTTGAGGAAAATGAAAAGAAGTAAAACAAACAAAATGGAATTCTGAACAATGAATTTCAAAAGCTTTTTAGGAATAAGATGAGAGGGAATGGAACAATAATACAGCAGGTAGAGTGTTTGTCTTGCATGTGTGGCAATCCAGGTTCGATCCCAGGACTCCACGCCTGGCAAAAATAATATCTGAGTGCAGAGTAATGCCTGAGCTGGCCATGTACTTATCTCCAGCCTTAGCAATTAAAAAAATTAAGTATTTTAGAAAATAAAAATGCACAGATGTTAAAGTATAAACTTTTTTTTTTTTTTTTGGTTTTTGGGCCACACCCATGACGCTCAGGGGTTACTCCTGGCTATTCACTCAGAAGTCGCTCCTGGCAGGCACGGGGGACCATATGGGAAACCGGGGGATCGAACCGCAGTCCGTCCTAGGTTAGCGCAGGCAAGGCAGGCACCTTACCTCCAGCGCCACCGCCCGGCCCCTAAAGTATAAATTTTATTTGTAAAATTATTTCTTGCGGGGCCGGGCGGTGGCGCTGGAGGTAAGGTTCCTGCCTTGCCTGCGCTAGCCTAGGATGGACCACGGTTCGATCCCCCGGTTTCCCATATGGTCCCCCAAGCCAGGAGCGACTTCTGAGCGCATAGCCATGAGTAACCCCTGAACGTCACTGGGTATGGCCCAAAAACCAAAAAAAAAATTAAAAAAATTATTTCTTGCTATTTCACATAATTTTCATTCAAAAAAGGGAAAAATTATCTGCCTACCACCATTCTCAGATTAGAGTTAAAAAGATTTAATCGATGGCAATACCAATTAACTTGCCTGACACCATGTATGAGGAAATTCCAGAAAGAGATAGATGCTTTCTTCAAAATTATGTCAAGGTGGCTAATGATGAACATCTTAAATTTAGTGCTTTCAAAATATCATTGGTACAAAGGTAATACCAAGATTTTGAAATCGAAAGTGAGTGAGAGAGAAACAAATGTTTGGTAGCATATCTTGACTGCTGAAAAATAAAAATTCTAATAAATTTGCTGAAGAGGATAAACATATAGAAACAGCAAAACAAAGAATAAGAAATATCTTTTAAACCTTACACTTTCAGTCAACCAACTATCTAATCCAATGCAGCTCCTAATAAAAAAGAACACTATAGGGGCTGGAGTAATTGTAATTGCACAGTGAGTAGGGAGTTTGCCTTGCACACAATGACTTAGGTTTGATCCCAGACATCCCCTATGGTATCCAGAGCCTGCCAAGAGTGCTTTTTCTGAATACAGGGCCAAGTAGTACCTGGGTGCTTCTAGGTGTGGCCCAAAAACCAAAAACTAAAACAAACAAAAAACAGAATGCACTCTTTTCTGAACTGTAAATTCTGAAAGAGCCAAGACCACACCTTATTACTTTCAACAATGCTCTTATAGCTCATGGCTTCAGAGCTTTATCTAGAAATTAATTATTTTCACTGATTTATGTTCTTCAAGTTCTACAAGAAGTTAGTCTGTTATTCTGCATTTAAAAGCAAAGTATGGGGCTGGAGTGATGGCACAGCAGTAGGGCATTTGCCTTGCAAAGGGCTGACCCAGGATGGAATGCGGTTTAATCCCCCAGTGTCCCATATGGTCCCCCAAGTCAGGAGCGATTTCTGAGCACATAGCCAGTAGTAACCCCTAAGCGTCACCGGATGTGGCCCAAATAAACTTAAATAAATAAATTAATAAATGAATGAATAAAAGCAGGCAGCAGTAGATAGAAATAATAATGGGGAAGAAAAAAGCTATATATACTTATATAGACAACCAAGTCTAATCGGAAATGGAGGAATTAGGAACATAAATGTAATCACTAGAGAAGAAGCATTAAAGTTACATACACAAGAATTAAGGAAAGAAATGAACAATTACTTCCTATAAATAGTGCTAAAAGCAAAGTTTTGCATTAATGCCCTATGGAGGAAGAAAATCAAGTTCTATTTCACAAAGAACAAGCGAGGTAAAAAAAAATAAGCATGAGGGGCTGGGCGGTGGCGCTGGAGATAAGGTGCCTGTGCTAACCTAGGACGGACTGCGGTTCGATCCCCCGGTTCCCCATATGGTCCCCCGTGCCTGCCAGGAGCGACTTCTGAGCAAATAGCCAGGAATAACCCCTGAGCGTCACCGGGTGCGACCCAAAAACCAAAAAAAAAAAAAAAAAAAAAAAAATAAGCATAAAAACAACAATGGTTTTACCAGTTATTCAACATAAAGCATTCTTGCATAAGGAAGTACCTCATTAATTTGCCAAATTAATGGCACAAACAAGTTCAAAGGAAGAAGACTTTCTAAAAGCTGAATGTGAATTTTAAATTAATACACATGGAGAGGAGCAGGCAAAGGTACAAAGGAGGAGGCTAGGGTACCAGGTAGAGTAGAAACCACCAACATGGCCCTGATAGTCCCTAGCACTTGCAGGGCCTGTGAAGCAACACATCTTTGGTCTTAAAATTGAAAGGGGGGGGGGGGCCCGGGAGATAGCATGGAGGTAAGGAGTTTGCCTTTCATGCAAAAGGTCATCAGTTCGAATCCTGGTGCCCCATATGGTCCCCCGTGCTTGCCAGGAGCAATTTCTGAGCATGGAGCCAGGAGTAACCCCTGAGCACTGCCGGGTGTGGCCCAAAAACCACAAAAAAAAATAAATTAAAAAAAAATTGAAAGGGGATAAAGTGATATGCATGGTACCCTTTTAGTAACAACAGTCCAAATCAAGGGTCAATAATGGAAAAAAAAAAGAGGAAAGAGAGAGAATGTGTGAGTGTGGGGGGGGTGTAACCCTTGAGTTC
>PVKC010025444.1:0-16490 GCA_004027635.1 Crocidura indochinensis
AAAAAAAAAAAAAAAAAAAAAGACTTTCAGTGAGACCAGAGATGGGTTCAAGTTAAACTGGCATTGAAGGCAGGGGTGAGGGGTTCTGTTCAGAGAGCAGGATTGAGGACCAGAGAAATGGTGTAGCAGAAAGGGCATTTGTCTTGCATGTGGCCACCCAGGTTTGACCCCTGGCACCCCACCTTGTCCCACGGGCTCTTCCAGGATTGTTTAAAGCCAGGAGGAAGCCCTGTGGTTCAGAAACAAAAACAACAATAACAACAAAAAGCAGAAAGCAGGATCACCTCTGAGGTGATCTCTCCCAAAGAGATCCCTGTTTTGGAGGAATATTGCTCATTCAGTTTAACTAATGAGGAGGGATGTAGGGGCATATGAAATTGGAGGACAGCAAGACACACACAAGCCTCTTGTGTGGGCCCTTCTCAGACTGTCATTCTTGATTCTGGATTCTTCCCTGAAAACAGCAGGCTGTTGGGGCCAGAGTAATAGCACAGTAGGGGTGGCTGTTTGCCTTGCATGTGGCTGACCCAGGTTTGATCCCTGGCATTCCATATAGTTCCCTGAGCCTGTCAGGAGTGATTTCTGAGTGCAGAGTCGGGTGTGCCTCCCCACACATGTAAAGTCACTCATGTGCTGTATCTCCAACCCTAGGAAAATGAGTCTAAATCAGGGTTGAACATAAAATAATCCAAATTATGCTGATGGTGAAACATGTGGAGTCTGGCAGTCTTCTACCTCATATATCCACCAAGCTGACTACCAGAACTGCCGTTTTATTGAGTACAGAGACCACCCCTGGGTGGAGCAGTAAAGACACATAAATCAGGATATCCTGAGTCAGTCCTACCCAGGTACTGGTAAGATAATCTCTGTTTGGGGGCAAATCAAATTGTAAACAAACATTCAAAAGAACCAGGATGACCTTTGTTTTAGGTAAAATAAGGTATAACCTAACTCATGCACTTGTGCACACACACATATCAAGCTACTAGGGAGATCAGCATCAAGACGACACCGGCATTGTAGATGGGTCGGGTCCATGGGGCAGTCTAGTGGGAGACAGTGGCCTGCACACCCAGAAAGACTTTGTATGCTCCTTTGTCATCACTTGCTTTTGTTTTCTCAGGAACAAGGCAACAAGCTGAGGGACACAATGCAGGAACTGGAGAAGCAAGGCCTGGAGGCCATGGATGGGATCCTGAACAGCTCTGTACCTGTGGACCCCACTGAGGTTGGGGACCTTTTCTACGACTGTGTGGACACAGAGATTAAGTTCTTTCTTTAAGTGAAATGAGCCTTTCTTTGCCCCTTCTCATTGCAAGTGTCCACCTTACTAAGTTACCAGTCAGACAAAGTTCTCGCTCTTCTGTTGGAGTTGAGTGAGGAAGTCCTGATGTGGTCTCTGTGCCCAAGCCACAAGCCACTGTGAACTTGTGTTTCACCTTAAACTTTGACAAGTTCTCCTTTTTGCAGACCATATGCTCCTTCCTTTCCCATGTGATTTGTGCCCCCCTTTGCTTGTGGTTTGATTGTGTGACTCCTTGTGGGTTTTAAGTTGCTTTTCTTGCATCTCAATGGCAGTGGACACGTTTGCCTTCTCACAGATGACTGGCTTTGAGAGACGGCCTGACAGTGCTGATTGGCAGCACAGTGCAACTCTTTGGAAGTCTTCCTTTTCTTCTCCAAGTAACAGTTCACTTTCAGGTCAACAAAAGTTCTTTGCTGGACCTGAGGCTCTTGTTTCTTTGTGGAAAGTGGGGCTCTCTTTCATTGAGTGCAAGTCTGCAGAGTGCTGGGTCTTTGGGGAGGCAAATCCTGTGGGAAGGAATCAAGGTATCACCTCCCTGGGACTGATTTCTCTGATTCCCATGATCCCAAGGAGTCCCTTTCCCATGCACTGTCTATGCGTGCACTGAGTGTGCCCACTGTTTTCAGTACAAGAGTTTAGATAGCTGCCACCTGCTGGCATAGAGGCAGCCGTGCAGGAGTGCTTTGCTGTATGTGTGTGTGTGTGTGTGTGTGTGTGTGTGTGTGTGTGTTAAAAACACAGTTTTATCCACTAGAAACAAGGCAGCCTACCAGCTGCCCACTTGGATGAGGCCCTAAGTAGAGACTATCCCATAGGGCTGGTTCCTGCCAGTCATTTCAGGCTGATGGAATGACCCTGTGGCCAGTTCCATCTTCTAAAGATGCCCATCTTACAGCTGAGGAGAAGACAAAGTGATTCTCTCAATTCTGTAGCTTCTGGCTAAGGGAACTGGAATATGAAAAGGCAAATTGTGATCCTAGCACATGCTTGAATCAGTTGTTTCCAAGGTTGGGTCCCTGTGAAGGATTCAGCTGAACTACTAGAATCTGGAAAACGCCTGGCAGGAAGAGCAGGTGGGGTTCGTGAGGGGGAGACAGAACAAGGGGGAAGGTGGATGCAGACTTGATTTCTTTCCATTAGTCAGTTTCAGTCCCTGCCTGTCCAGCCTGATCACAAAGCTGTGTGGAAAGGAGCCGACTTTGCTGCTCCTCCTTCCTCAACTGTTCCCAACTTCCCTAAGACAGCAATCGAAGCCAGTGGGTGGTGGAGGGAACCTACCTTGAGTTATTGAAATACTCCATTCTTCAGGGAAGGAGGCAGAGACGGTAACATGTTTATATAGTGGTCTGGATGTTAATGAGGGTAGCAACTTAATCACTCCAGTTTCACAGTTTGGGGCCTGACTTTATAGCAAATGGGGGCTAGCTAGATAGTACAATGGGTAGGGAGCTTGCCTTGCAAGAAGCTAAACCAGGTTTGGTTTTTTGTACCCCAGTTGATTCCCCAAGTCCTGCCAGGAGTGATTCTTGAGTGAAGAATCAGGACTAAGCCCTGTGCACAGTCACTGTGGTTCAAACAACAGAAAACAAACATCAGAAGCAAATTGCCATTGGAATCATTATGTCAGGATTCTTGGAGTGACTAAGAGCAGAAAAGTCCTCAGTGACCCTGTGCCCTAGGTTTGAGAACTGAAATGTATCTACCCTGATACACACACTGAACATGAACTCAGTGTTCTGAATTATCAGGAAGAGTTGTTTTTTTTTTCTTTTTGTTTTTGGGCCACCCCTCAAAACACTCAGGGGTTACTCCTAGCTATTCGCTCAGAAATTATTCCTGGCTTGGGGAACCATATGGGATGCCAGGGATGGAACCAAGATCCTGGGTCAACCATGTGCAAGACAAACGCCCTACCGCTACGCCCCAAAATGAGTTGTTTTCTTTAACAACTTAACACCTTTAAGAGTGTTGGCCAGTAGTGGTATTGCTCACTGTGGGCCAGCAAGTTAATAACCTCTCCCTGCAAATACAAGAGGGCCAGGGAAAAACTGCTTGTGGGAAGTAATGTCAACCAAGTGTGGTGGCTTGGAGCTGCTGGAGGTTTCACACTAAGGATTGGGGCATCTCCTCGGAGGGAGAGTAGCTCTTCTGGCAGCTTCTATAGCTGCTGCTGAGTTGTGGTAAGGGAAGGGTAAGGTCCAGGGTGATCCAAGATCACCCACAGTGTAGTAATTCCAAACAAAAGTGTCTGAGTGCTTCACGGCAGTTCCACCAGGGGATCCCTGTCACAAAAATGCGTCATGAGACCCGATCTGTCTGAGACAGGCGTGGTTGAGTTTAAGAGGATAAGTAACATACAGGGAACATATATAAGTAATATACAGTTCCCTTTATTGTGGGCAAACACAGATTATGTAGGCAGTAGTGGGCCTCCACATGATTATTGTCCAATAAGAAACTCAGGAGCTACTTCTGTTGAGTGGGGACACTGACTTTTGTCCTTCATCTCAGAGAAAGTCCCATCCCAACAGAGGGTTATCTGGGTGAAGGCTGTTTGTTAGGTATCAGTCTTACCACTAGATGACACAGTAGGCCTTTGACACAGCCTGGCAGTCATTAGGGGGCAGGAATGTATCGTTGGCAGGCAGGTATGCAGTGAACAGTCAACACCGGGATAGAAACAGCTATCAAATCTCATGCAGTGGGTCTCTTGGGTACAGTGACAACAAAAGCAAAGACTATGATTACGTGGCTGCATTCATTCCTCCTATTTCTCTATATGAACTTGAAATGTGTTACTGGATTTTGAGTAAAGGGGCAAGAGATTTGTTTATAAATGCTTCTAACTTTGCTTTTGAAAAGGGGAGTTTTTTTTATACAATGGTTAATTTCTTGACCAGGAATGAACTATATGAAAATAATGTTTCTGGGCCATAGTGTCTAAGTGTCTAAAATCCCATTTATATATCTTTAGACTTGGGGGGGGGTAGTGTACTTGTTTCTCGTGGCAGGAAGAGGACATGGCCTGAAGAGAGCGATGCCTCCAGCCACCACCCCCCATAACAAGATGTGAGCTACTTAGTCTTGCTCAGTAGTTGGACTTAACCAGAGATCAAGATGGCCTAATGTTTGAAGGAAATCCTGGCATTGGGGAAGCAGAAGAGCAGAACAGAAATGGTTCTTTCCTTCTTGAAGCATTAGAGAAAGAAGGACAGTGGTGCTGTCTGAAAAACTAGCACTGCAGGCAGATACCTAAGTTAGATTTTAGCTGTCAAGTTCCTTCATTGTTAAGTGAATCTTTATGGGGTAAATGTAAGGATCTACCAGACAAACTGTGATTGTTGTGCCTTTGTGAGAATGTCTTCTTGTTCATGGCCAAGCCTGCAGAGAAGTGGGGTGCCATAGGTCGGCTGTAAAACTTCAGGCTTGAGCAGGAGCCATTTGCTGTCTATGGGGTGGTGGAGTTGATGTGCTGGGCTCTTGGCTGCAGAAAGAAAGGAAGCATGTGAGGGAAAGGCAGCCTCCTCAGCCCACACTTTGAGTTGCCTTTTCTGAAGAGAAAAGGCAAAGGGAGTGATAGGTGACTAGGTCTCCACAAGCACCTTTCCTAAATACCCTGGCATTTCATTCAAGTAACCCCCAATTCCACACTCTACCTGGCTGGCATCAAAACGAGCCTTTCTGACTCACTTCCAACCATAGGAAATGTCACCTGCAGGTTGCCCAATATGTCACCTGCAGGTTGGGAATCAATATGTTCACATTAGCAGTTATGTGGGGAGGTAGGAGAGAGTAAGAAATTGCCATGGGTAGGGAATAATGGAAAGGACATATCTTTTTTCCTGCAGTGGGGACTGGCTGTGTAGTCTTAACTATGTTTTGTACAAGTAGCTGTGAACCAAGTATTCTCCCACACAGTGGCTATTATCTCTAAATCTAATATCTGAAATTATCTCTAATTACATAGAGGATACAATAAATAATACTGATATTATTCTTTACTTGTCTCTTTCATTTTTTATGAATAAAGCATAAAGGTGCATAGGTAGAACAGAAAATTAGTAGACGGAATCCTTAGAAAACCAAATCAACTGTAGCATGTCCTAAATTGTAGCATTTTCCACATTGTTCTGTGAATGGAGTCCCTCTTTCTTTTTTTTTTTTTTTTTTTTGGTTTTTGGGCCACACCCAGTGACGCTCAGGGGTTACTCCTGGCTATGCACTTAGAAGTCGCTCCTGGCAGGCACGGGGGATCATATGGGAACCGGGGGCACCTTACCTCCTGCGCCACCTCCCGGCTCCCATGGAGTCCCTCTTTCAAATATGCAACACCCATATGGTCACTCGACCCAGGAGCGATTTCTGAGCACAGAGACAAGAGTAACCCCTGAGCATCACCGGTGTGAACCCCCCCCCCAAATAATAAAAATAAAACAAACAAAAATGTTCTTGGCGTGGGTGGCTGGCACAATGATACAATGGGCAGGGTACTTGCCTTTCAGGAGGCAGATTCAGCTCTAATCCTCAGCACTTTATATGGTTCCCAGATCCTATATGATCCCTAGGGAAGAGCAAGACAGTCTTGCAATTAAAGCACTTACCTTACACACAGCTGACCTGGATCCCCTAAGTCCAGCTAGAAATGATTCCTGAGTGCAGAAGTAAGCCCTGAGCACCACTGAGTATGACCCCAAATCCAGGAACATTAATTAAATAAGTAAAAATAATCATTGGAATCAGAGAGATCCCGACCTTGTTAGGAATGATTCCTGAGTGCAGAAGTAAGCCCTGAGCACTGCTGAGTGTGACCACAAATACAGGAACATTAAGTAATTAAGTAAAAATAAACAATGGGGGTGAGAGAGAGGAGAGAGAGAGAGAGAATATATAGGGCTATGGCACCTTGCATGCAACTGAGCTTGGTTTGATCCCTGATACTGCTTAGGGTGTTCTGAGCACCTTGAGGAGAGAACCCTAGTCAGAAAGCCTGCAATAGTCCCTGAGACCACAACCCAAATAAATAAACAACAAAAAACACAGTGAGAAACTACTTAAGGACATATAAGAACAAAATCAAGATACATAGGACTTATAAGGACAGAAGGCAAAAAAAACTAAAGCAAACAAACAAAACATAACATGAATTGGGGAGGATGTGGCCAAAGTTGAAGCTGTTGGTTGGTGAAAATGGTATTGAAAGAAAGTTCAATGCAATGAGTCCTCAGAAGTGAATGTCCTGTCAACTACGAGTTTATAATCAAAAGAACTGAAAGTGGTCTCACCCACCCAGTGAAGCCCTGTATCTGATTCTGGCACTGCTAGTAAAGAAAAAGGGAGAGAAGAAAAAGAGGAAGGAAGGAAGGAAGGAAGGAAGGAAGGAAGGAAGGAAGGAAGGAAGGAAGGAAGGAAGGAAGGAAGGAAGGAAGGAAAGGAGAAGGGAAGGAAGGAAAGGAGGAAGGAAAATGAGTGTTGGTAAGGAATAGAGATAAAAAGAAGGAAAGAAGGAAGGAAGGAAAGAAGGAAGGAAGGAAGGAAGGAAAATGAGTGAGTAAGGAATAGAGATGCCCCAACAAAAAGGGACTGTGTGACCTCCAGGTGGAGGTCAAAACTTACATAGCTACAAGATAATCTCTCACCCACATAAACTCCTAAACTCTAGAGGACATAAAAATGGAAATGAGATAAAATGCAAACAAATGTTAGAACTAAAAAACTTGGTAAAGAAATGAAAAATAACTGGAAGGCATCACCAATAAAATAACAGCTACTGAGGATAGAGTCAGTGAACTCTAAGAAGTGCACAAAACCTCCAGACAACAACAGAAGATGAAAAAATAAGGAGAAATGGAAAACTCCTCAAAAATATGAGCAGATTACAATATAACTTTGGGATAAATTAGCAGAAAAAAAATATAAGAATTATTGGGATCCCAGAGAGCCAGGAAGAAAACCCCTATAAAGAAGCAACAGTTAAAGACATCATTGCTGAGAAGTTCCCAGAGATGAAGAGAATATCTACCCCACACCCTGGATGCCTGAAGAGAACCAAAGCTAAAAAGACCCAAGTAAAAACACCCCAAGGTACATCCTAGTCACAATGATGCAAGCCATAAATAGAGATAGGCTACTGAAAGCAGCAAAATCAAAAGGAAATTATATTACAAAGGAGTGTCTTTAAGATTTATCACATCGGGGCCGGGTGGTGGCGCTGGAGGTAAGGTGCCTGCACTAACCTAGGATGGACCGCGGTTCGATCCCCCGGTTCCCCATATGCCCCCCCCCATGCCTGCCAGGAGCGACTTCTGAGCAAATAGCCAGGAGTAACCCCTGAGCGTCACCGGGTGTGGCCCCAAAACCAAAAAAAAAAAAAAAAAAAAAAGATTTATCACAAGTTACCCTCTAGACCAGAAGGTAGTGGGGGCATAATTGACTTTCAAAAACTCTTCGGTGATATAAATTGGATCTGTCCCTCCCTTGGGATTCCAAACTCAGAACTCAGCAACTTATTTAGTACTTTAGAAGAAAAACCATGTTTAAATAGCCCCAGGTGTTTAACCCAAAAGGCCCAACAGGAATTGGATTTTTTCACTGGATTTTCCTAAAAGTCTTATCTTTCCAGGTTCATACCTGGAGAGAAGGTGTGGCTTTTAATCTTTGCAAACTTTTATTCTTCTATAGGTACTATTGCTCAACTGTCTTGTTTGGAATTGATCACTGCTATTATCATCAAATCAAGGATCAGAGCAGTTTCCTTGTTAGATTTTGATCCTAATATAATAGTGCTGCTGATTCCAAAAAAAGGAATAGAATGCATAATACTTCTCAGTGAGTCCCTTCAATGCACCTTATTTGATTTGTCAGGAGAACTCTCCTCCCATTATCCTGCTGGAAAAGCATGGGACTTCTTTAAGAGGACATATTTTGTGATATCCTCAATTATTCTCTCCTCTCTTATACCTGACACTCCATGTTTTACACTGGTGGGCCATCATCAGGAAAAGGCAGTATCACTGGCCCTTCACTGACCACAACAACGCATACTTATTACATGTTTGCTCAACAAGTGGAACATACTATTTTAAATTATTTACTATCACATGTTTCAAAAACATGCAACATAGTAAGTGATTTAGCTTATCTGGTAGGATTGTTGCCAGGCATAGTAATCACCTCTTTAAATGCTCATAATCAGGTTGTTAAAGAGTTGCAGCAGCAACTTCTGCAAAAATGTTCTGAGACAATTTTTATCCCTTACATAAGAGTTCACTCTGACCTTCCAGGGCAGATGGCTCAAGAAAATGAAACTGCTGATCATCTGGCCATACCAATATTTAAGTCACCTGCAATTAAACATGCAGAACATCCAGCACCCACTGTTTTCATGTGAACTCTCGTGTTTTATGGAGACAAGCCAGACAAATAGTCAATACATGTACCATTTACACACCCTTGAATAAAATAACACATGTAGATGGGGCTAAGCCCTGAGGGTTACAGACTAATGAATTATGGCAAATGGATATTACACATGTTAACTTCTTTCCCCCCAAAATCCTATCTCCATGCAATGGTGGATATATATTCCAATTTCACTTGGGTAATTCCAATGACTTCTGAACAAGCTAACGCTGTTTGCACCTTTATACTACAATGTTTTTCTGTTATGAGCGTCTCTCAATCCATAAAGATGGACAATGGCCCAACCTACACCAGTAAAACTCTTCAATCGTTTTGCAAAAAGTGCCAAATCAAACATATCATTATAATCCGCAAGACAAGCCATAGTTGAAAGAGCTCACAGAACCCTCAAAACTCAATTCTTAGAAGAATGGACATTCTCCATTCATGCCTGATCTAGGGAAGACATCTAAGAAACATCCAAAGTTGTCTATAACATCACCTGGAGGCAATCCTCTACCAGGGAAGACCCTACTGCTGCTCTGACATCAACCTACTCAAACGAGACTTCCCTTAACACTGAGAAGACTTAACAACAATGACCTGCTTACTGAACAGGGCTCTCTGCATTGCCCTTTAATTGTGAGGTGAAACTAGAGGACGCTGGACGCCAGCCTGACTTCAATGTAGGATGTGCAGATTCCAGGATCTTCAACACAGAAACCTGATGCCAACAATAGAGACTGCATGAAAAATAAAACTGTATTGGCACTACAGACAAGGACTTGAATTGAATAAACTAGTTTGCCTGGAGCCTAGATTTGGTCTTGTGCCAGGAAACTTCAGGGGGTAGGATCTCCTTGTATTTAGACCAAGGCTTTTCCTTTCCATGTCCCCCATATTTTGGTGGGCCTATGCAAACAATATTTGCCACTCTATTACCGTTTTGACTGTTCTCTTTTGACTTTAACCCTTAAAAAACTTCTTAAACTCTTGATGTTAACTTAAACTATATGAATGTGCATGAAAATATAAAAAATAATATGCCTTCAATGTTTAAGGAGTCACATAAATCTCATGGCTTTAGATTGCTTTGTGTACTGCTAAGAAATGTTATAATGTACTACAACTTGGGGACTTGTGGACAAAGTAAATGTACATGGGTTCTGTCTTATTTTTCTTAATGTTCTTTGACTGTAAGTTCAATATTTAGGCATCAGCAAGGGGATTTCTTCTGAGAACCCTGTTCATGGGCGATTGTCCTTCCACTGTAATTTTACCTTGTCCTCTTTGTATCATTGTTCTCATAATTAAAAATAAATTAATAAAAAAGAAATGGGAACAGAAGTGGTTAAGGGGTGGGGAAAAGACAGTGTGTCAATGGTGGAGGGATTTTGACACATTGATGAAAGGATTAGTATAGCAAAACTAAAACTACAAGTATTGAACAATGGTTCAACAATATTGTAAACTTGTGATATTTAATAAAAGTTCATTTAAAAAAGAAAAGAAAAAACTCAATTCTTAAAATATAGGAAATGCTACCCACGAACATTTATCCTTAACATTATTTGCACTAAACTTCTTAAATTTACCCCAAAGAGAGCCCTATACAGCAGCAGAAAGACACTTTAAAGAGATGTTCAGGTACAAAACAATTAATTTGCACTATATCTTGTCAGGATTATCACAAATAGAAAACTTCAGACATAGTGTATGATAAGACTGCAAGCCTCCTCCTCAGATGTAGCATAGATAATCAAAAGGAAGAGGACAAGAAACAAACTACAACATCAAAAGGTAACCAGGACAATAAGCTGACACCACATAAGGGAGGCAGAGGCTATCAGGAGTGCAAATGACCAGTTCCAGAATCTCGGTTCTGTAGATGAGAGAGCTTGTCCTGCTCTCACCAGATTTCATAATTTAGAAAACACATGTTACATGAACTCAGTATTACAATGTTTGTATAATATTCAAGTTTGACTGATTACTTTTACCAGAACTATTACTAGAAGGACATTGCTAGGTCAAATCTACTGGAAAATAAAGGCAAAGTGGCAGAAGTGTTTGGTAAAATCATAAAAGCCTTGTGGGCAGGACAACACAGGTATATCAATCCAAAAGACTTTAAGATGATCATTGGAAAGCTAAATGATCATTTTTTTCAGGGTACAATCAACAAGATTCAAATGAACTACTTCTATTCCTAAGGGATGGTCTTCATCAGGACTTGAGTAAAACTGATAAGCAGAAAAGATATATTGAGGAAAATAGTGATCATCTTGTTTACTCAAAAGTCACAAGCTGTTTAATGAGTCTATTATTGCTACACTTTCCCAAGGTCAGCTTAAATTCACAGTTCAATGCCTCATCTGTCACGAAGAATCTCAGACATTTGAGATCTTCATTCATTTATCCTTGCCTTTGACATCTATAGGTAAAAGCCTATTGTGAGCTTGCCTTCAGTTATTTTTAAAAGAAGGAAAACCAAGAGAGAATTATAGGACTTATTGTAGCCACTGCAACACACAGCAGGATTCTATAAAAAGGACAGAAAATTGGAAATTACCACTAGTGCTTGTAATAAATTTGAAACACTTTTTCTACAAAAACAAGAAGATAAAAAAATTGCAGACTTACATGGGTTTTTCTTTAGAAAAACCTTGATTTATCACAGTACACTATGGACTCTAAGAATAACCCTGAATAATACAATTCATTTTCTGTTTTGAACCATTATGGTGAAATGGTTATTGCATAGCCTTCTGTAAAACTACAGCAAGATGGGGCCCGGAGAGATAGCACAGCGGCGTTTGCCTTGCAAGCAGCCAATCCAGGACCAAAGGTGGTTGGTTCGAATCCCGGTGTCCCATATGGTCCCCGGTGCCTGCCAGGAGCTATTTCTGAGCAGATAGCCAGGAGTAACCCCTGAGCACCACTGGATGTGGCCCCAAAACAAACAAACAAACAAACAAAACTACAGCAATACAGTGTTGGCTTAAATTTGATTATCAAGAAGTTTCAGGAATCTCCAACTTATCTGTAAAATCTTCAGCAGCTTATATTCTTTTTTATATTTCAAAGAGACCTCTACTATGAATATAGCTGTTTAAAATAGCAGATGTTTAACTGAATGATCTTTATAGGTGTCTATAACAATGTTCTAACATTTCTACAAATAGGAAAGCAGCTTCAGAATGCATCTTGAAGACATGGACTCCCACTACAGTGCTCATTTTAAAAATGTTTTAGTGTCTTAATTCTTTTGTTTGTTTGTTTTTGGGTCACACCTGGAAGCACTCAGGGGTTACTCCTGGATCCACACTCAGAAATTGCTCCTGGCAGGCTCGGGGGACCATATGGGATGTCAGGATTTGAACCACTCTCCTTCTGCATGCAAAGCAAATGTCTTACTTCCATGCTATCTCTCTGCCCCCTAGTGTCTTAATTTCTATGCTGTTATGTTTATAATAACCTTTTAATGTTTTTGTTGACAGTGGTCCATGGAGATATATTTTAGATGTCCTAATTTTGCATTACAGTGATATATTCCATTGGACTCCTAATATGGTACTCATTATGATGTCTTAACAAATATCTTAAATTATTCATTTTCCATTTGATTGAACCTGTATGATCTAATGTCTTTCCCCACTGAAATCCTTGGATAAGACATCTGAATGCCCTGGACTTTTTCTACAGTGCTCAGACATTGAGTATGTTTGTGTGTGTGTGTGTGTGTGTGTGTGTGTGTGTGTGTGTGTGTGTGTTTTACTATATAATATTCCTTTGTTCTCATTTTACTTTTGGGAAAGGAACCTGGATGTTCAAAACAGGTGATACTATGCTCTGAGGTGCAGACATTTTATAGTGCTCATTACCATATTACTTAGTATCCTAGACTTGAAAATTATGATTGTTTTGGAAATATTCTGTTCTCATTCTAGACCTTGAAGCTTTTATTTTGGCAAAGTTCCCCTCCATCAACATCGATTACTCCAAGGACCTGGAAAGCTTTTACATCTGACATATTGACTTTATATTTTAAAGTGCTTTGTCCCATTGCACCTGGGTCAATTTTCCCAATGCAATCCTTTTCGTCCATCTGTGTGTGTCTGTGTGTGTGTTGGCCACCTCTATGTCTATTTAATATCCATCCATATTGTATGTAATGTCTGTTTATGTTGTATCTTAGCCCTTCCCTCTGTTGTACTTAGCCCGTTCTTTTTTATTGTTCCTTTTGATTATCCCATCCCCGATTTATTATTTCTCCCTAGTTAACTTTTACCCTAAGTTCTTAAGTTTTCATGGACTTCTATCTTACATGCTGCTGATGAGAGCCCCCACCTCCAGCTGGGCTCTTGTCTTTGCCATGGGAAGATGACACCACTGCCGAAGACTGCCCACTGCATGGAGAGAGGGTCTTGGGCAGCACCATTGGCATGTGAGCTGCTCGAGAGCCTCTCCAGTAGTTCGTCCTGCATGAAGGTCTTCTGCTCTATGTCATTGCTCTGGCTGCTTCTGCTGTTGAAGTCACTCAACTCATTGGGCTGCGAGTCATCCTCAGAAAAGGCAGGCACATCACTATTTCTAATGTGTTCTTGACAATCACTTTTTTTCCCTTTACCATAGACTTTCTCACAACTAGTTTCTGCTTTTGAGAGATCCTCAGCTCTAGGGCTTTTCCTGATCTGTGACTGCTGGAGCCATTATTTCAGAATCCATAAGGCTATATTTCCCACTGAAGTTGTAATCTGGAAGTTATACTCTTCTTAGACCATTTCATAAGACTTATAAGGAATATGTGTATCTCCTTTGTATGCTTCTTAAATGTATTTTTTCAATATGTATATTCTTATTGTATATTTTATTATGCAGTTACAGCTTTCCCCCTTCTCTTTAGATCTGCTAGTAGGAATTCTTCAGAAGATATTATTCAGGGGTCCTCAAACTTTTTAAACAGGGGGCCAGTTCACTGTTCCTCAGATCGTTGGAGGCCGGACTATAGTAAAAACAAAAACTACAAACAAATTCCTATGCGCACTGCATATATCTTATTTTGAAGTGAAGAAACAAAATGGGAACAAATACAGTATGTGGCCCACGGGCCGTGGTTTGAGGACCACTGGTATAGATAGTACCCTTGGAGTTTTGTGCTTTTGATAGAACTACATTATTGGAATTATTTGGTTTGCCATTATCTTCTCCGTAGGCCCCAATAGTATCCTGTGGCTGCGTTCTTTTTGCATGGTCACATTAAAATTGGAAAATATTAGAAACTAAGAGGAATTAGGGATGTGATTCATTAGGGACGAGAACTCAGTAATTTCTTGTTATAGGAACCTTCCACCCTGAACATTTGCCATAGTGACTTGACTTAGGCTTTAGTCCCTTGGCCGATCATCCCTGAATCTTGGGTCTCATTTTTGGGTCCAGCACAATTTTCTGCACCTACATTAGGAATCAACCTTCTAGCAGGATGGGCTCTAGGTCTGCCATGGCACATACTCACATATGAGAGGTGGTATCATATGCTAGCTTGACTATGGTGTGTATATCAGCAATCACTTGCTTTGAAAGGCATATTTCCCTGCTTCACCACATAATGGTGAGATGAAACCAGGAGATGCCTCAGGACATCCTGAATTTGACTTAGCATATGTGCTAACACTAATATCACCAATTTTTGACACCTGACAGCAAAAACTGTGATTAAAGAGAACCCTTCCTGGGACCTTAAAAGAAGACTTAGGGGGTTAAATAAATTAGTGTGCCTGGAGCCTGTAGTTGGTCTTATGACAGGATGCTTCATAGAAAGGGATACCCTTTTTTTAAGGCCAAAAGTTTTTCTATTGTTCCCAACTTTTGCTGTGCCTATGCAAAATTTTGCCAACCCCTTGATCTTTTTGCCCTTCCTTTAGAACCTTGGGCTTTGGATTACTTCGTTTTACTTCATATTTCTGCATTTTTCTATAGTCAATTAGGGAGAGATGTTGGAGTAACCAGGTGCCACCCTATTCAGTATATGCCTTGTTACTCATTGGTTGGAAACACCTTTGAAGGTAGCACCTTGGATTGCTGTTTAGACCACTTGTTCTCCACCCCAGGGTGTGGTCTGGTTCTTCCTAATAAAAATTCCGGGTTTCAGGGAAACAGGGAGACGCTCTCTTGCATTTCTCTGTGCTTTTCTAGGCAATGCTTGGGGCAATACAAAGCTGGGAATTCCGTAGGTGTGAGGGTAGCCTCTTGCTCCAAGAGATACTGGTCTGGAAACAAATGCAAATGCAGGAAATAATTCGCACAGTGAAGGGAGTAAAACAGGTTCAGAACACTCCAACACACAAGCCTTCCACTTCTAAGAAGTAGAGAGCCAGGAGTGGACCTTGAGCACCACTGGATGTAGCCCAAGCTCTACTGTTCCCCCTCGCCCCCCCCCCCAAAAAAAGTACTCGACTGTGGCTGTATGTTGGATTTCTACTCCTACTCTTTCAGGCAAGTCTTTGGGGCCATTTCTAAGACAACACCCAGAAACAGCATCTGGAAAGGAAGTAGGTGCTACCCAAGGCAGGTGACATTCTGAGCTTAGGCAACCTGGAGGTGCAACTCAATAAACTTTGGGCTGAAAATTGTTGCATTTTATGGGGGCAGGAGATAAAGTGCTTGCATTGCATATACTGTTGTAAAGTGTAAAGTGTTTGCCTTGCTTACAGTCAATTCAGGTTCAATCCCCAGAATCCCATATGGCTTCCCAAGCCTGCCAGGAGGGATCCTTAAATGCAGAGCCAGTACAGAGAGCCCTACGCACTGTCAAATGTGGCCCCAAAACAAAACCAAGAAAACACATTAGAGCAGATGCTCTACCAGTTCAAATGAGCAAAATAGAATAGTCTTACATTTTACAGGTGCATTTGAGAACAATTTTCTGTTTTCTCCTCAATATCTCCTACTTGTAAATACCATCAACAAATGGGTATTTGTTTTTTCAAAATACACATTTGTTTTGTTCAGTTAAAAACAAAACAAAAAATCAAAAGAAGACACATAGTTCAAAATGTCAGCTCTAAAAGAAAAGAACTAGATTGGAAGTTTGTCCAGCCTGTGTTGGTTGGGTCCTATTTAACGTCCTCTTCTCTCCCAGAAGCCCTTCCTCTGTCCTACAGAGGAATGGTACAGCAACCACCAACGGGTATAAAGAAGGAAAGACCCAGAAACACTTCCACATATTAAAGTTTATTAAGTACAAAGAAATGAATGTGCAGAGAATATCAATAAATACAAAACACAAGTGAAACACAGGGGCAGTCACAGATGACTAGTGTCTAAGGAAAATATTCAAGGGAGCCTGGAACTACACCTGCCAGAGGAATCCAGTGCAGGGCAAGGGTCAAAGGGCATGTATGGGTGTGGATTCAGAGATAAGTCCTGGAGAGATATGGAGCCTGATTCCTGAGATTCTCCATAACCCCAGGTTTTGGTTGCTGCTAATTTTCTTTCTTATGTTCTTGAATCATTTTTTTTTCATCTATTCCAGCAGTGGCAGTGAGAGTACAATGTATAAATAAACCTCTGGTCAAGTCAGGGCGCCCAGAAGGGACATGTCTTTGTCTGGGCATTGTTCCTCATGGTCATTCAAATTTATATAAAAGAGGAGAGAAGAGCAGATTTTACTATAATAAAGAAATTCTGACCTTTTGGAAACTTTCTGATAAAAATAAAAATTCAACTATGCCCAGAGCTCATAGAGAGTCTCTCCTAGTGATTTATTGGTGACTGGCTCATA
>PVKC010025445.1:0-16490 GCA_004027635.1 Crocidura indochinensis
GAGCACTGCCGGGTGTGACCCAAAAACCAAAAAGAAAGTGGAGCTAACTCCAGGATCAGCCTCTGGGATCTTCCCAGAGTCCTGGTGAACCCCTCAATCCAGCATCTTCCTCCCCACTTCCTTTGGGGCCCGGGAGATAGCATGGAGGTAAGGCGTTTGCCTTTCATCCAAAAGGTCATCGGTTTGAATCCCGGAGCCCCATATGGTCCCCCGTGCCTGCCAGGAGCAATTTCTGAGCATGGAGCCAGGAGTAACCCCTGAGCACTGCCGGGTGTGACCCAAAAACCAAAAAAAAAAAAAAGACCCCATTGCCTACTTTCGTCTACATGCATAACCAAATAGCCAATGCCAAAAGACAAGAGAAAGCTAGCAGTTGAGAACTTAAAGCAGCAGCTAATAGTACTGCAGAGAACAAGATAGCATCTCTAGAGAATCTAAAGAGTAACCCAGAATTTCATAAAAATCTTTGCTCCCAGAACTCCTTTCACTCCTAAAAAGACCTCAAAGAGCTGTGGGTTATGTCAATGGATGTTTATTAGATTTAAAAATTAAAGCTGAGGGGCCAGAGAGGTGGCGCTAGAGGTAAAGTGTCTGCCTTGCAAGCGCTAACCTAGGACAGACCCCAGTTAGATCCCCTGGCATCCCATATTGTCCCCTCCAAGCCAGGAGCAATTTCTGAGTGCATAGTCAGGAGTAAACCCTGAGTGTCAACAGGTGTGGCCAAAAAACAACAAAAAAAAATAAAGCTGAAAAATTTAAATGTTTACTACTTTAAAAGTAACAACAAAGGCCAAAGAGATAGTAGAATGGGAAGGTTGCTTGCCTTGCTTGCAACTCCCCAGGACCCTGCCTATATGGTTACTGCCCATCACCCCTACTGATTCCTGAGCACAGACCCAGGAGTATGTCCTGAACAATGCTAAGTGTGATTCCCCAAACAAAACAAAACAAAACAAAACGGTAACAACAATCATGCTAACATAAGTTGCACAATTTTTGAAAATCAAGGCACAAAAACTCACATTTAAAAGTATGACCTTATTTTACTCTTTTGCACATCTCTATTTTGGATTTAATAGAAAACATCTGGCTTTCCATCTTCTCTGCATTCACTCTGCTATGATATCACACATCATGTGACCTCTGGAAAACTCCACTCCACACTCAAGAGGGAATAAAAGTTAAAAGTGCAAATTATGTTTTAGTATTTCTATGAAAATTATTTTGACCTGTGAATCCAACAGATCATAGGAACTCTCAAGGGTACTCAGATCACATATTGAGAGCAATTATACAAGGATGTCCACTCTAGCCACTACTTTTCTTTTTTTTTTTTTTTTTTTTTTTTGGTTTTTGGGCCACACCCGGTGACACTCAGGGGTTACTCCTGGCTATGTGCTCAGAAGTCGCTCTTGGCTTGGGGGACCATATAGGAACCGGGGGATCGAACTTCGGTCCTTCCTAGGCTAGCGCAGGCAAGGCAGGCACCTTACCTCCAGTGCCACCGCCAGGCCCCGTAGCCACTACTTTTCAAAATAGTTTGGAAGTCCCAACCAGAGCAATTACACATGAAGAGGAAATAACGAGATTCCAATTTAAAAAATAAGTAAAAGTACTATTATTTGTATATGGTGTGATAACATACATTAAAAAACATAAAGACTACTCTAGATTTGATGACCAGTAGCAAAGAAATGGGCTATGAAATATACAAACTCTTGTTGTATTTTGATACACAACAAGAAAATCGTCCCATGTACAACTACAAAAAGAAGATTACCTTGGAGTGAACCTAACAAAGAAGAATTCAATACAGTGAAATCTACTACGACACTACAAATAAATTATAAATAGAAGACACAAAGAAATGAACCAGCATTCCATGTTTGTAAATTGGGTGAATAAACATGGTATAAAAGGCCTACTTGTTGGCTAGAGAGATAGTACAAGAGGCATGGTGCTTACTTTACATATAACTGTCCTGAGTTCATTCCCTGGTACACCATATAGACTTCTGAACCTACCAGGAGTAATTCTGATACCAGAAATAAGCCCAAAGCACTGTCAGGTGTGGCATCTTCCGAATTAAAAAAAAAAAAAACAAACACACACACACACACACACACACGGGCCAGTTTATTTAAAGCAACCTATAGATTCCATGTAACTACTATCAAAATACTTAATTTTTAAAGGAAACAGAGTAAGCAATTCTGAAATTTGTATGAGACCACAAAAGACTCCAAACAAGGTAATTCCAAGATAAAGAAGAAAAATGAAAAGTGAAAGTGTCAAAGACCTTGACTTCAAACTATATCACAAAACAATAACATAAAATATGTGATAATATTTTTATATAAAAAAGGAATAAATATCAACAGAATACAACAAATACCCCAGAAATAATACCATAAAACCATAAATATCTCATCTGTGACAAAAGAACCAAGTCTACACAATGGAGCAAGGAAAATGTCTTTAACAAAAGTGTTAGAGAAACAGAAAAGAAAGAACCCAAACTTAATCCTAAGTAAATTGCTAACACCATAAAGAAAATTTAACTCAGAAATGATTAAATATTTGGATGTTAGATCCAACTCACATAAAACATATGTTATACACCCCAGGACCCCAATGTGAGAGATATACCCAAAGATTCAATTCCATTGAGTTTTTGCAAGGGAAGCAAAAGCAAGGAAAAAATTAGTATTCTACAAAATGGAAAGTTAGATGCAGTTATCAGAAAACAAAAAGACAATCAAATAATTGGGAGAAGGTACCTCTCTTTTTTCAGACATACCTGACAAGGAATTAATACCAGAAATACATGAAAGATACATACAACTTCACAACAACAAAAATGTCACTCAATACAACCCCCAAAAGAACTAACACTTGTCCAAAGAAGACATACAGATCACACAGATAGCCTGCAAAGCCATGAACAACCTTTCAGTATTTTTTTATCAGAAAAATTTAATTCAAAACCATAAAGGAATAATCACCTTGCCTGTAAGAATGGCTTCCATCAAAAAAGACTGAACAGAGGCTGGAGAGATAACATGGAGGTAAGGCATTTGCCTTGCATGCAGAAAGATGGTGGTTCGAATTCTGGCATCCCATATGGTCTCCTGAACCTGCCAGGAGAGATTTCTGAGCATAGAACCAGGAGTAACCCCTGAGCACTGCTGGGTGTTACCCAAAAACCTAAAATCAAAAAAAAAAAAAAAAAAGACTGAACACAAAAAGTATTGGCAAGCCTATGAATAAAAAGGAAACCTGGTGCACTGTAGGTGGGAATGTATATTTCTATAAACAACCTCTGGGGAAATCAGCCTGGAGATTTCTTTTAAAAATAAAAATAAAGGCCCCCACCTTGCCAGGATGGGGGTGAAAATTCAATCCTTGGCACTGCCAACATGTGCTGAGTGGGGTCACTAGAGGCTGTTTAGGACCCTTCGCACCACAGCAGAGTGAAGACAACCATATTAAGATATGTATGAATATGACAACTGAAGTGTGTCATCCTTGATGAGCACACATGTGAGCACTATAGCAACCCCTCCTGGTAGTCCCAATAGAACATAGGTGAGTACACATTAGGATCATAGACTAGAATCATACAAAACATAGGATAAACACCACAACTATAAGTAGTTTGATCCAAGTACCATGTGCAAAAGCACCACAAATGAAAGTGTCCTCCTCTACCCCCTGGTGAGCAGTACAGCTAAGCAAGTAACCACTGCAATCAAAAGTATGAGCCCCTAGAAAACACAACATGTGTATGAGTCTGGCATTGATAACAACAAAGAAAAAGAAACTGCAAATTTAAAAATATTAGAAATACCAAGGTCAGAGTGCTAATTCAGCAGATGGGGCACTTGCCTTGCATGCAGCAAATGTGAGTTTCATAAATGGCACCCTATGTGGTTCCCCAAGCCCTCCAGGATTTATCCATGGGTACAGAGCCAGGAATAAGCACAGGTTTAACCCACTCCTCCAAAAAAAAAAAAAAAAGGAAATAATAGAAATGCCATTGAATCAGGTATACCAATTCCAGGCATTTATCCAAAAGTTGTGGGGGGAAAAAACACTTATTTAAAAAAGGCATCTGCACCCTATGTTCAAAGAGCATTGTTCATAAATAGACAAAACAATTAATCAACTTAAAAACCTATTTATTGATGACTGTAGCATATATATTCAATGGAATACTACACTATCATTAAGAAGATTAAATCATGCCATATGGTACAAAGATAGCTGAGACTTGAGGTAGTGAGATTGAGTGAAATAAGGAAGTAAAAAAATTGTTGTATAGCTTAATTTGTGCATAATGTATGAATAACAACACTAAACTAGTTGGCAAATAAAACAACAAAACCAACACCAACATATAAACCATAAGGATTACTAGATAGAGTGGGTGGAAAGAGTGGGTCCCATTGGTTCTGGGCATTCCTGGAATTGATACTGGAACCCCTGTTGTGGGCAGTAAGTGAACCCCAAACACACAGAGCTGTTACGCTGTACTGAAATTCCATTATATTGAAAATAGTGATTAATCCATTTTAAAGAATTTTAACTTTCAATGAGAATGACATCATTTTACATTATTGCACATCTCTTTATTGTTAAATTTAATAGAAAACAGCTGGATTTCCATATCTGCCCTGCACTAAATATGTTATGATATCACACATCACATAACCACTAGAAAACTCTGCAGCACACTCAAGAGAATAAAAGTTGAAAGGGCAAATTATGTTTTAGTATTACTATGAAAATTGTTTTGACCTTGTGAATCCAACGGATCTCAGCAACTCCAAGGGTACCCAGACCACATATTGAGAGTCATTGAACTAACTCAAACAAAATAATTCCACAAGATAGTAGGATATAAAATTAACAGCATAAGTCAAAAGACTTAAACAGCACAAATAATAACCAATTAAAAGATATAAAGAGAAATCCCTGTTTACAACAGCAAAATAAGAGATACATACTAACAAAAACTGTTGAGTGCTGAGACAGAGAAAACTATAAAACATTAGTAAATGAATGAACATAAGAGCTGACCCTTGGTTCTGATCATGAGGTTGCAACATCATTATGATGTCCATTCATCCCAATTAATTTATAAACAATAGAAGACCAATGAAAAACCTAAAAAATTTCTAGAGTTGGGCAAATTGATACTAAGGTTAATGTGGCAAAATTAAAATGTAAGAGAAATGTAGACATAAAACCACTGAGAAGAGGTAGAAGGAACTAGCCTGACCCTCCCTGATATTATAAAATATTAAAGATGTCTATAACTAAAACAAAATTGCAATGGCACATAAAGAGACAGACCAGTGGAATAGACTTTAAAATCTAGAAATAAAATTTATTTTATGTGGAAATCTTGTGTGTAAAGGATGGCATTGTGAGGCACATAGGATAAACTGAATTATCTAGGAAAAGCTAAACATTTTGGAAAAAAGAAATTTGATTCAGTCCTCACATCATATACAAAAATAAAATTCCAAACAGAATAGATGCATAGATGCTTGAAATAAATTATGCTAGCTCCTAAGTGAAAAAATGTGAATGAATTCTCATATAACCTGGGTATTTTCTAATTACTAATCAAAATCTATAGGGAATCAAATGCAAAAGAAATTATTTTGACCAGAAAATATCATTCTGAGTTTTGCCTGGCCCCAAATACCACAAGCAATATTAAAAGAAACAACAGCTAGAAGAAAAAAATTTGCAACCTGTATCACAAATAAAGAGCTAATAAGTTAAAAAAAAAAGAGGCTTCTTAATATTCTATGAAAGTGTGTGTAAACAGCATGTAATACACCAAAAAGGCATAAAATTGTTTCTGAAACCATGAGAAAATATTGCTGGTAAGAATGTGTATCATAGAACCCTTGCTGAAGGTGGCAAGAATTCCAAGACAAAATAGGATTTACCTGAACCCAGAAACCCTACTTTCTAGAGTGTAGCATACACAAAGACCACAAACAATAGAAATATATATATATATATATATATATGCAAAGTTCATTCAGAGTACTGGACTACAGAAATCTCAGGAAACTTGAGAAATGATGAAATGTTCAACTGAGTTATCGGCTACTTTAAAAAAAAATAGGAGCAATATTTCTAAACTGATAGGGTCTGGTTTATAAACTTACTGTTGAATAAAAAATGCAAAATGCCAGTATGCTACATTATCTGTGAAAAAGAAAAAGAGGAAACCATATTTGTGTTCACTTATTTTTGCAAGAAACACAGGAAGAAAACCCTGCAGTAATGCGAGGAGGAGGGATTGATTCTCTTTAAGGGGTAAAGGAGGAGCTAGAGGAAAAGGGGATGAAAAAGACTGACATTTCTCTGAGCTTTATTTCGTACACATTTTAGAAAGCATACCAACATTCTGCAGAATAGAAAAATTCAAATAAATTCCACTGGGATAAGGGGAATAAAAAACAAAAATCAAGAGCAAACAGAAGCAATTGAACTAAGCTATCTCATGAGGAAACATCTCACAAACCCAAATTGAGAAACATGCTGAGAAGGGAAAGAAATGGAAACTAACAAGTAGCTTTTGAACCAAAAATGCCAACCACATGCCCTTAGTGCAGAGGAACACAATACTGCATGCAGACCATGAGCCTTCATTAGATCTGTCTTTCATAGTGACAGGGATGCTGCTGTTTGGGAAGAATTTTCTACATATTGATGATTTGAGTACAGGGATGATACTGTGAGCCAGGACTTTCACTGTGGAAAAAAAGAGGTTCATATATGAGGTGAGGATAGTAATGAAAAACCGGTCAGAATAGAAGGATTAAAGGAAGTGGCATGAAATCATAAATGTGGATCTATCTGTATATATTTTTATTTATAAGCTTTAGTTTCCTTTTAAAAAACGTATTTAAGAAGAGGGAGAAACATAGAAAGGTGAGTGTTGAAACATTGTATGACTGAAACTCAATCATGAACAACTCTGTAACTATCAGTGATTCAACTGAAAATTTATCAGAAACACAAAAAAGAGAAGAATTAAAAAATATTTAGGGAGGTTTACAATACTATTAATAATTATTTATTATGGGTATCTATGAAAGCAATATGGAGATTTCTCTGAAAATAAGACTAGAACCCCGATAGATGTATAATTTTAAATGTGTGTAAGGGAGCCGGTTAGTGAGTCTCCATTTTGTGCCTGGCAGTAGCCAGACAACTCCCAGATAGATGTTAGCTTCAAAGGGAGGTGAATTTGGACACGAAACCAGCTATTTGCATATCAGAGTGTCTGCCCAAATAAAACTTGTTATTTGCTGGGGGTAGGGATGAGAGTGGGGTGGTTCAGGGGAGCAAGGAACCAGACCATACTTTGACCATAAATCAAAGTTAACATGAATAATGAGGAGGAGGAGAATGACATGTGTGAATGTAGCAAGACAGGTAGGAGCTCTGCTCTGATGTGAACAGTGAGAAAACATCCAAGCAGCCCAAAGGACAAACATTCCACATTCTGATCTGTTCTTGACCAAATCATAGGTGTGGGGAACAAGAAGGTTGGAGAGCTGCTCCAGATTAAATACCATTCAAAGAACCCTTGCCTCTGAATGCAGTATGGGGCTATGGACTGGAAAGGTTGGCATACAGACAGCAGAGCTGGGTGACATATGTAGTGTTAACATTAACCATTCAAGGTCAAAAAGCTTCTATTTATGAAGGAGACTTTTGAAATGACACTAATGCAGTTCCTCCAGCCCAGCTGATTTCTTCCTATAGGTAGATTGTCTTCACTAGAGAATAAGCAGGTGTTCCCAGAAGGGTGTCCCCCAATTCAGCAACTCCTTCTGCCAGCAAGGATGTGCTGAGTGCTCCTGAAACTCCAGGGTAGACACTAGCAAGCACACACATTTATGTTCCCCTACCAAAGCCTTGACTTGAAATCAAAGGACCTTCTAGTCCTCAGTCAGAATGGATATGGTCCAGAGGCCAAATTCCTACAGTATTTTTCAGCTGGATCTCAGTGACTTGTGCATGTATGGCTGCAACTCCAGGACCTGGTGAACCCCTGGGAGGATTTCCCTATCCAGGCAAGACAATAGACAGTGTCAGGAACCATTCCAGTGATTCTTCCAACATTAAAAACTGGAAGAAGGGGCCCGGGAGATAGCATGGAGGTAAGGCGTTTGCCTTTCATGCAAAAGGTCATCGGTTCGAATCCCAGTGCCCCATATGGTCCCCCGTGCCTGTCAGGAGCAATTTCTGAGCATGGGGCCAGGAGTAACCCCTGAGCACTGCCGGGTGTGACCCAAAAAGACCAAAAAAAAAAAAAAACTGGAAGAAGGCATAGAAAAGTGAATGGCCATTCATGTTTAGGTAGGTTGTCTAAATTTATTCAGGGTTATTTAAGCCTCTGAAATCAAGTCAGACACTGACGATAGCTTTTGTGCAGAAGGCAAAAGGAAACTTCCAGGCGTGCCTTATTCTGTGTCCTGAGAGGTTTATTGGCTTGGATTATATGAGGCATCAATTCACCCACAGCTCCATCAGATGGTACTGGCAAAAGTCTCAACAGACCAATAAAGGAGACTGCCTTTTCCTTGTCTTCAAGTTGCTTCAAGCAGTTCTAGCATAGCAGAATGTTCTCTCCCGCAGCCAGGTGGAAGACACACGAGTCCAAGGGCTTTACAGGGAGGAGGAGGAAGAGAAAGAAATTCAGGGAGAGAAGGTCGCTGTCGGTGATGGAAGCTTTGTCAACAGGATTTGCCCCGTGCTCCTAGATCTCATCTGAGGTCAAGATGCAATCCGGGTTCAAGCTAATAACGAACAGGGTCTTTGATGGCAGAGGTCTGCTTATTGGCGTCAAAGCAGCTGTGTGGCTGCCTCTACTGAGATCACACAGAGAAGAAAAGCAGGGCTGAATTTTATCTCTTGGATAGGGATGACCCGGAGCCTGGCCTCTCACAGGGATTAAGTGTCTCACAGCAATGACAATGGCCAGAGCAAGTGCTCTCTAAATGAGGGCTTGACAACCAAGACCCAACTGTTTGTCTCTAAGAGCATTCTGTATTTTTCCTCT
This sequence comes from Crocidura indochinensis, assembly GCA_004027635.1. Classification (NCBI taxonomy): domain Eukaryota; kingdom Metazoa; phylum Chordata; class Mammalia; order Eulipotyphla; family Soricidae; genus Crocidura; species Crocidura indochinensis. The sequence continues at coordinate 9,101 of PVKC010025445.1, forward strand.
ACAGAAAAACACTAGATCTTCTCAAACTGATCATCATCACAAAGGCTTCCAGTATTTTACCATTCTTCTCCCACACTCCAAAAAAAAAAAAAATGTTATCTTTCAACCTCAATCCAGAGGACCTCTCAACTTTCAATCCTTCTCAATGTTGGGAGCCAGGAAAGTATCTATGTCTTGGTGAATGGTTCCATCTCTCAGCCAAGAATGTCCCCCCTTCAAGGACTTCACTCACTAAATTTTCTTTTCTCTAGTCTCTGGAACCGTTTTGCTCAGAAGGAGAGTTAAAGTGAATGAACTGGTAACAGCTGGGGGTTGGCAAAGAAGGGGAGAGAGCTATTTCCTGCTGGATCCATGGGGAATCTTTCTCCATACCAGGTGCAAAAAAGGTGGAAGCTGACCTGCCTCTTTGGACTGCCTGAGGTGAAAGGGAATAGAGGCTGTAGGAGAGGATTGCTGCAGATACAGATTTCTTTGTCAGTCATAATTCTGAATGGGGAGAGTTTCATCACTGCAGATGTGTCAAATCCAGATGATGGTCCCAGCTAAGAATTCAGCTGTTCCTCCTCAGAGTTCACCAAGATTAGATAGAAGAGTAGCAGCAAAAATTAACATCTGTTGTAGAGGACATCTCACCCTGGTGATGCCTAAAATTTTTACACGTTGGTGCTGCCAAGCAGAGAGGAAAGAATGCCAGGGAGCCTACTCTGGACTCACAACTTTAGTAGAATGACAAGGGCCCTCCTCCCAGGTTGCTAGCTGAATAAGGTACTTCGAGAGTGGTCACAAAACAACGTTTATACGTCATAATTCCTCTGGACCAGACAGCTAACTAATACTTACACCCAGCACAAAGGTGGGAGCCAGTGGGTCCAGGCATATTTTGTAGTTCGCCTTACCTACAAAGCACCAATATCTTAGTGCTGAGTTGTGATTGTGTGAAGGATATTGATTCAGTCCCATCTTTCAATCACAACAGCTGGAAATGAAAGGCGGGTGAGGGAAAAGAGGGAAGGATGGGACGTAAGAAGGGAGGCTGCTTGTTTTTGCTGAGGGTAAAAGAGCAGTCTTCCAGGGATAAGGGAGATCTACTTCTGCTCTTCACAGAGGATGGGCAGTTTACTGACTTCTCCCGCATTCCTTCTTCTCCATAAAATCTTGAGTCATGGGAAGAAGGAAGCCATCCTCTCCCTCTGCAGTGGATCAGCCTCAGAGATTTCAGTTACCCAAAGCCCCAACCTAGTGTAATGAGAAAATTTCTGACCACAGGGTATTTCTTTATGCAGAGCTGTTGCAAAGGCAATAGTACCAAGAGTACACACGCCTGTGAGTTTCATCCATATAAAATTCTGAGGTGATCTAAAAAAGACACAACTCACCACTGCCCCCTCACTACCCCCACTCCATCCAGGGTGCACCCCATGAGCCCTTGACTTTGATAGCTTTTTTGGATTGGATTCTAAACATTTAGCCCAATACTATAGACCTCACCCCATTATTTTAGAAGGCAGAAGATCAGAACACACCTTCTAGAAGTCAGAGGACAACTACCTAAACGTTAGGGCCTGTGGTCTTTGCTACTGACCCTGACACCTCCCTTCATAATGGAGAAAAGTGGTCAGGGTTAGACCTAAAATGGACGCATGTAAATAGACTGACCTGAGCTGGCAACATTGAGGGAGTCAACAGGACAGTCACTGACCTTGCCAAGGACCACTCTGCAGTCCACAACAATGGCCCTCAAGTCCATTCTCACCCTCTCAAGTAGGGCCAGGAAGGTGGAGAAGGGGAAGACCTGTGGCTCCAGACTCTCTCCCCAAAGTAAGAATGAAAGTTTTCACCTTGCACTCTGCCCTCAGTGTTCTTGAACCACAGTGGCATGTTCATTTTCACAGACTGGGGTTCTGGACCCTGGTTTGTTCAAGACCTAAAAGAAGGTTTTGTGGGGACCCCCCAGGCGGTTCATAAGTGTGGTCCCTGAATGGCTTTATACCAGAAGTCCCCAATCAGTTCCCCAAAGTAGAACCTCACTTTTCTTTTTTTTTTTTGTTTTTTTTTTTGGGGGGGTCACACCCGGCAATGCTCAGGGGTTACTCCTGTCTCCATGCTCAGAAATTGCTCCTGGCAGGCACGGGGGACCATATGGGGCACTGGGACTGGACCCAATGACCATTTGCATGAAAGGCAAACGCCTTACCTCCATGCTATCTCCCGGGCCCCAGAACCTCACTTTTCTAGAGACTATAGCAGGGTACTTAGATAGGTAAAGTCAAGCCTATTTGGGAGCTTAGGAATGCCCTCCGCAGAGCAGAAAGGTTCCCTGTGACACTGGGAGCAGTTTTCTGTTCAATGAAGCCTATCTGCCTTCCATTCGCTTCATTCTAAAGCCCCTTCACACCTTTCTTTCTGGCTTTGACTGAAGATTCCTAAGCTTCCAGTTCTTTTCTGTCATGGGAGCCTATGAGAAAAGAAAGAGTGGATACTGTGAAGCCAGAAAAACAGTACTGTACATGGGTTAAGGAACTTGCCTTGCCTACAACCAACCCAGAGATGATCCTCTCTGAATAAGGTCCCTGGAGCGCTGCCAGAAATTATTCCCACGCACAGATACAGGAGTAATCCCTAAGCTTTGCTGGGGATAGCCCAACCCTCCCTCCCCCCACCAAAAAAAAAAAGAAAAGAAAAAGAAAGAAGGGACCACTATCCCAAGAGAGCTCAGATTGGAATATCCTATTGTGTTCTATTTGCTCCACTGTCTCATGTATCCCACTCCCACCAGAGCCTCTCATCGTACCCCGATTCTCCCCTGGCTTGGGTTGTCTTATGTTTTCAGATACCACTGACCTTCTGGCTCCAGGCTGCCTGAGAAGCCAGACAACCTCTGAAGTCAGGGAAGGAGGCATCCTGGCAAGGCCCTTACCATCACATTGCTGGACATGCTGGCATGTCCAGGGAGGGGGAGGTGTCTAGCCCAATGGGGACCCAAGTAATGTTAGTAGAATTGGCACCCAACGGGGACTGATCCACCTGCCTGTGGTCCGATCAGTTGGCAAAGCATTGAACAATCCTAGGGGGTGTTGGAAGGCTGGTTGGTGTGTTGGCCCTTATGTGTAGACTCTCCGGCGTTACACCACTCGTGGCCAACAGGTGGCAGGAGAGCTTTGGGGAGTGCGCACCTGAGGGCCAAGCTGTTCGGACGTGCTGTAAAGGCCAAGCAAGGTCTCCTAGGCGCGGGAGGGAAGAGCCTGGGAGATGGGGCAGGAGGGCGCTCAGACTGGTCCTCTCCTGAACAACTAAGAGAAATGCACAGTCCCGGGCCTTACATCTCCCCCGTTGCAGGACCCATCAATCGTAGACCCCTGAAGGCCGGGAGATCTAGAGTCCCAATCTAGGTCTTGGGGTGCAAGTTCCTCCAGAGCCTCTGTGCCCACTAGGGCCGGGTACCCTGGACAGGCTGGGGGTGGTGCAAGCCAGTCGGTCCTGTAGGAAAGGCGGATTTTGTAAGGAGCACGAATTGAGAACAGGAAGCCACCGGAGGAGATGGAGGAGAGATAGAAAGCTTAGTGGCTGTCATCGGCGCCCCCTTCCGAGCTTCTTGCTACCCAAAGGTGACGATAAAATTCACTTTTTTTTTTTTTTTAACACCAGCATAGAAACCCAGGGGCCTCTTTATAACTAACAATGTCTCCCATCAAATTCCACAAGCTAACAGGCAGAGACCTATGGACTCTGGCGGGTAGGAACAGCGAAAGGGATCTATCAGGTTTAATTGGTTGTGCTCTGGTCCTAGCGGAGAGCTCTGGAAGCCCCCCCTCACCCCCTTATACTTCACAATTTGAAGTTTGAGAACCCTAAACTAGTGCTGTGAAACTAATGTAGTGTAGCACCAAGGGCCCTCTCTGCCAGTAGGAAATATTTTTTTTTTTTTTTTTTGCAGAGCTTCTAAAAACCCAAACCAAACCAAACAAATAAATCAAACGATTTTACAATGTGGAAAAGCCATGAGCGTGCTGGACTGGAGCAATATTCAGGGAAGGCAGCGGTTTGGGGGCGGCTGGGAGCCTCTTAGCCAACCAATACTAGCAGCTTTGCTGGGGCTCCGGGTGCTTGCAGCTGGAAGCAGCACTGGGGGCTTTCAGACCCATTGGGGGAAAAAAAAAAAAGCTGGGCCACAAATTCGAAATGACAGTTTTAACAAATACGATTTCAGCTTTTATATTTGGATTTAGGAAGGGGATGATGGCCTTACCCGGGAATCGCTATTAAATAATAAGCTTATAACATATTTGCTGACGGCAATATAGACCCTGCATCAAATTAACTTTCAAGTATGCTGTTGATCCAACTTGTACTTAGAAGGAAAACAAAGCTGACGACTGGGTAGATTTAGTCCAGGGGCAAATGGACAGAAATGTGCACAAAGCTAATCGGTGCTTTTGCTACCTGAACGGCCAAAAATCTTTAAAATTCAAGATGTTCTTTAAAGGCTTATGAGAAAACATTTTTTTCCTAATTAGAATTTTTTTTAACATTCGAAGCAGGCTCAAGCTCTGACCTTTCAGTGTCTCCGTAGACATTTTTAATGCATTTACTTTATTGTGAGATTGCAATATTTGTTAATGAAATAGAATTGGTTGCATCTGTAAGTTTACAAGTTTTAATATTGGCCAGTCATTTGACCAATGTACAGAGCAAATAAATATTTTCCCCCACTGTCATTATTTTAATTTCCTAGAAACAAGCACTCCTTTATTATCTTGTGACCTACTCGAATGAGAATTATTGTTCGAGTTGCAGGTTATATACCTGCTATAGTGTTTAAAGCCAAAAGCGCCGTATTTCTCTGGAAGGAACATTTGTGTTGAGCTTAAATCCAGTCTTTCGTGCCTATCTTATATTACTTGGGGTTGTGTAACCTATCGCTTTGAAAGATAAACTGGCGACCATAAAAGAGGGGAAACGAATAACAAGGTCTCCTTCGGTTGCGGCAAGCAGAAAGTTACTATTATCGTAGAGCTGGAAAACATCCATTTTGGAAAATGCAAACAAATGAAGGGACAAACGGAGGAGGATTAAGTAAAGGCTGAAATAATACAGCCAAGCTGTCTGTCGTCCATGTTAGGCTTCCAGGGGAAGTTCACATAAAATTGGGTTCCCCTTTATTGAAGAAACTAAGGTGATCTGACTCCACGCTTAGGATGCAGGTCTATACAGTTCAGTTATTATGCACCCATTCAACAGAAGAAAAAAAGTCTATGGGGACTTAAATCTGTGAACCTCTGGTGCTGAGAGCAGAGACACAAAAGATTTGAAGCCTCTGCTGCTGTTGTTTGCAAATGATTCCAGTTAATACCCCGGCTGATTTTCCTGTTGCTCACCATTTAGCATCAGAAGCATGTGATCGACCCTCCAGATGCCCATTATTAATTGCATGCTCTTTGATGTCTGATTGTGGACGGACTCTACAAAGGCATTAACGTAAGAAAATAAAGCCTTCTGAAAAATTCCCAAGTCTCTAAGTGGTGCCTGCAGCGTGCTCCTCGGTCATTTGCTCACCTTCAGTAAAAAAAAAAAAAAAAATACCTCCAAACCCCAGACATTTTGCCAAGCATTTTCATTTAAAATATATATATGTGGTTTCAAAAGCTTGTCTAAAATTTCTGCTTCATTGGGGGAAAATTTTAGGGGCACGTTTTCTCCTTCATGGAGTACCTATATAATTAAAAGCAACCAATTTCCACAATGCTATGGTTTAGGAATTTGTATGAAAAGAATTATAAGAGAAAGAAGGATGGAGGGGTTGGATAAGAAAACAAAGGCTGAAAAGTTCCATTGGACGAGTAAAGAATGGCTACTCCTTACAAATACCTACACTTCACCGATGTTTATTTTCTCCCAAGAGACAACTTTATTTTTTAAAGGCTTATCATGAGGGAAATCGCTGACTATAGGTGAATTTCTTTTCTCAGGCGGAACTCAAATAAAGATATTGTTATAACATGGTTTCTTGTGTGCAATTTCAAAACAAATAGACTTTTGTTTTTACAAACCATTTATTTGGGGGGATTTATTTGAAGAAAAATTTTCCTTTGCAAAGAAAAATTTGTTAAAAGCTACATGTGCAGATCACTTGACCCGCTGCCTATCATAACATCTTTACACATCTCAAGGATTTAACAGAGTGAAAGGGAGAGAGTAAAGAGGGTTGGAAGGGCAGCCCAGCACGGTTTGCATGGATGGCTGCTCTCCTATGCACAGCTCAGGAATACATCCATCCCAGAAATATTTGTTTACCGTGAAAAAATATTTCAGTCACCAAATATTGAATTCTTTCACATTTTTGGGCAAGGTCTCTTTGCCATCTGGAATTAGGCATGCTAGCAAAGCTTGTATTTTCAAAGATTAGATTTTCTCTCGTTCTGAAATGCTCTCAAGCACAGACCTGAACAATCTCGCATTTCCAAAAACGCAGAGGAGGAGGGAGACAACCGAAACTGATAAATTTTAAAGAAATTCCCTGCCACAGAGTATAACTGAGAAGAAATAGTCTCAACTGAACTATCTTTCTCAGAGTCAAATTAAAGCGCCTCTGAGTGATCTCCATAAAACCAACTGGGTATTTGCTATTTGAAATGATGCACAATTAAAAGTGAAGTAAATATTTAAAATGATCTTCCTGCTCAAAAGAAAAATGGAAAATTTAAATATTTACAGGTCGGAATCTTAGAATACTGATTTTTCTACTCTTACATGGGGCACAAAATAAAAACAGAGATGGAGTTTCCCAGTGATTAAAGATTCTCTCTGCAAAGAATAATATCACGGTTGCAATGCATACAAGCACAGTCAACATAACGAAGTACTAGCTAAAATGTAAACCCTCTCCGGGTTCCCAGTAAATCTAAATAGGTAGGGAATCAAAATTGAAACAAGAACAAGGTCTAGTGTTAGTCCTTTCAAAATACTAATTTAATAACTCTCCAAGAAATAGTGTTTTAGGAAAGGCAACCCAGATGTCAGCATATAAAATCAAGCTATAAAGTGCCCTTCAAATATATTTCAATCATTTTTAAATATTTACATTTAATAAGGACAAGTTTTTATGGCAAGAGAGAGGTAATTACACTTATCATTCACAGAAAAAAATGTAGTTTTAATGGCTTGTTATATTGATTTGCAAAGGTGAAATAGTAACCTAAAATATGTCATTGTCGTGATTGGGTTTTTGCTTTTTTTCTTCCTTGATTCGGCAACTTGTAGCTTTTTCAGAACAGATTATGACATGCTCTGTGTACCACTGTTGGAGCTAGGTAAGGAAGAAGCTTTTATTAAAAAAAAAATATATATATATATATATATATATATATATATATATATATATATATATATATAT
>PVKC010025446.1:0-16494 GCA_004027635.1 Crocidura indochinensis
TGTAAATACTAGCTATTGTTCTCAACAAACAGATTAAATTTAACACCACATAAACTAGCAAGTGAATAAAGTATTTTATTAACTTTCTAGAGATGCTAAAACAAAATATACAAATTGACTTAAATAACACAAAGCTATTTTCTCACAGTCAATGTAGGCATTGGAGAGGATGTTCCAGGGACTCTGGTTTAGAGTAATTCTAACTTTTTTTTGTTTTTTTGAGCCACACCCGGTGATGCTCCGGGGTTACTTCTGGCTATAAGCTCAGAAATCTCTCCTGGTTTGGGGAACCATACAGAATGTTGGGATCAAAACGAGGTCCATTCTAGGTCAGCCATGCGCAAGGCAAATACCATACAGTTGTGCTACCAGTCAGGGTCCAATTCTTACTTTTGAATTATATAAGTCAGTTTGGTCTTTGTTAACATATATCCTGATACATTTCTCTCTTCTTAAAAAGACATCAGATTAGAAGTTTATAGACAATATTCACAATATTACTATTTTAAAGACCCTGGTCTGATATATAATTATATTTACATATAGATTATAGATAAAAATTTCTTTCTTTTTTATAGTGATGAATTACATAGATCACATCCAGTATGATTTGTAAGGCATTTTAAATTTATTTTCTCATTTTAATTGAATTATTTGGTCTTTTTTATTTGTTTATTTAGGTGTGGAGCCACTCCCAGCTCTGCACTCAGGAATTACTTCTGGTGGTTCTCAGAAATCATATGGAATGCCAGGGATAGAATCCAGGACAGCTGTATGCAAGGCCAATATGCATCTCTCCAGCCCAGTATTCCTTGATTTTAACCATTATTCACATCTCTGAAATAAGTATCACTTATATAAGTCTTCATTTTCTTCAATGTAAAATTAAAATAAGTTGAACCTAGGGAAATAGCACAGCGATGTTTAATGATGTTCACAGGGATATTGCAACTGGTAGGGTGCATTACATTCACATAACTGACCATCCAAGGATCTAAGCCTGACACTTCATAGTCTCCCAAAAATGTCAAAAGCAATTAGTTGATCTCAGAGCCAGATGTAAGACATGCAGACATCCAACTATGATCCCAAACAAAGCAAAGCAGAATGTTGGCTTTACAATCACAAGGTTGCATGTTCTGGGCCAGTGTGTTAGGTTCTTGTACTGCATGCAGATGACCAGGATTTGATTCCCATCACCCTATACAGTCTCCTGAGCACCAACAGGCGTAATTTCATCATAAAACCAGGAGTAAGCCCTGAGTAAAGCTGGTGTTTTTCAAAGTTCAAAAAATCAAACCAAATCAAAAAAACAAACATAAACAACAACAAAAACAAGCTGAAGTATTCAGTTCCTCGTTAAACACAGGAGCCCAGTAACTCCGCTGAACAGTAACTTTGCTGAACAGTAACTTTGCTGAACAGAGCAAAACTACACTCAAATTCTTCCTGCCGATGCCTACTGACCATCTGCATGGTGGCCTGCTGGCCAGCCTGCCAGAAAGCTGTGCCCACATCACAAGTCCTTGATGCATCCCCACTATGGATCAGATGCCCTGAATACTGCTCCAGTGTCTACAGCCCAAAGCAAGGGACCAACATGTAGGCAAGTGTAGTCGAACCATGTGCACTCAGAGTCTAGCAAATGAGGTTTCAAGTGGCTTTGTTAAAAAAATCTCCTGTGCCCAAAAAATGCCTACTCCTGGGCCCCAGTTTTCCCAGTAGTTGACCTTACTTGTCAGGCCAAAGGAGTTGTCCATTCTACCTGGACCTGACCTATGTTCCAACTAAGGGGAGTGCATGGTACTTGATAATAAGATCTTCTGTCTCTTGTGTTGTACAATATTATGCCAGCAGCACTAGGAGGGGCTGCAGGCAGTGCTAGACATGTTGCTAGTGGTTAAGCAACAGTGGGAGTCTGCTGGTCATTCTACAGGTGACTCTAAACCCCAATGGTCATCCATGAGAGATACAAGTAGTTTCACATGTGGCATCCAGAGCTGAGCATAGCAGTATTGGGGAGCAACTGCATCCTATCCATGCAGGATGAGGTCTTTACTGCCAAGTGCTTCAAAGAATTTATGTCCTAATTGCCACAAGAAATGTATGAGCACAACTAAGAGATGTGACCCCCTAGTTTGAGAGCACCACTAAAAATCATGCAAGTAGTATGACTAGTAATTTTGACCCCATCACGAGCAATGAATTGATCATTAGTTAACCCCTGAAGAACACTATAACCAAAATGTGCATGAAAGCACAGTTCAAAAGTCCTCTAGAATATGTGTAAACCATCACCATTATAAATAACCACTTTAGCAGTAGCATAGTTGGCAGGGCACTTGCCTTCCTTGTGGCTGACTTGGTACAATACTCAGCATCCCATAGGATCCCCCATGAGTGCTAGGATGATTCGTGAGTGCAGAGTCAGGGGTAACAGTGCTGTAGCTAAATGTGCAAGCACCCAAATATGTTACAATTCCCACAATTAAATTTACAAGCACTACTACAGTTAAGCATGTCTGTGATCTCTGCCATCATAGCAATATCGTTATACCAATAATATGTAACTAAACTTGTCAAGGAATTTTTGAAAATATATTAAATATAGAAAACCAGAGTGATAGTACAAAAGGGACATGGCAAACCTGAATTCCATTTCCAGTACAATATATTGTCCCCAAAGTTTCACAGAAGTGATACCTGATTACAGAGTACAATAAAGCCTTGAGCACTGCCAAGTGTGGCCCCATGATTTGAAATAAAAGAAAGGACTTAGAAAGAAAAAACATCAAGGTGGGAAAGAATCTGAAAAAGGTAAGTAATGGGTGATGAGAGAGTATGGTATATCCAAAGCACAGATTCAACAACACTAAAAAATATGGGATCTAAGCTACAACCACTAAAATTTGCAATGTGGGATAGAGATGGGGGTGGTAAATAGGGGTGGGGGATTGGGGATATGGAGTATGGAAACACAAGTGGAGGGAGTTGACATTGGTGATCCTATTGAAATATTATATGCCTAAAACTCAATTATCACCACTTTATAAATCTTGATTCTTTAAGTAAATGAAAATATTTTAAAAAGAAATAAACCACTTCTATATCTGACAAATATTATCCTAATATTAATTTTTAAAAGTACTTCTACTTTTGTCTCATCATGTGTCCTTTGAATTGATTTAGCTTTAGGATTTCACTCATTGATTGAAGCCCTAAAGAGACAATTGTTTCCTTATTTTCTTGGGAACATATATTTGCCATATTGAAAATAATGCATAACAATAAGTATGCATTCATTACCTACTATCTTACTTGTTATAATAAACATTCTGACCTGGAAATTGGATATAAAGTAGATATTATAATAACATAGATTTATAGTTTAATTTTAAAACTACTTGCTGTGCTTTTAGAATAAAGTAGAATTAAAATAGGATAAAATAGAGAATTAAAAATTTAAAAATACAGCTGGAGCATTAAAAATTATTTTCTGTTATGTTAAGCTTTTTGATCATAAATTTATATAGCAAAGCTTATGTGTGGTTCTAAATTTCTTCATTTGTCACTATCATACGTACTTAATATAAATGTTGATTTATTTTTATGCATACTGCATGAATTTATATTTATAGTGATAAAGTTGAGGAGTGAATGTAATTTTAATTTATGATATTTATAGTAGAGAAAATCAGTGGCAAACCTAGAAAAAAGTCCTGTTTATTAATTTGGTTCATGTCTCACATTGACTATAAGTGGTTTTGTTACTATTTTATTATTTCTGGAGTGCTGGGAAACCATACTTAAGAATAGCTCTAGTATCAGATCCAGTGTTGTGGGTATTAAACACTATGGGCTTTCAACTTTGAGTCACACCCTAGTCAAAACTTAAGTAATTGGGAGAAGGGTCTAATTCATGAGTCCTCAGGGCTTACTACTGACACTTTGTTCAGTGATTACTCTAAGCAAGACTTGGGGTGAGGGAACAAATGGAGTGTCAGGGATTAAATACAGGTTCACTATATGCAAGCCAAGAGACTGACTAGTTGTATTAACTCTCCAGCTGATTTAAATAGGTTTGTTGTTGTTTTGGATTGTTTTGCTTTAGTTTGGGGGTCACTACCGGCAATGCTCAGGGATAACTGCTGGACCTACATGCAAAAATTATTCTGGTGGTGCTCAGGAGATCATATGGAATGCTAAGAAATCAAAACCCTGGTCAACATGGTTGCTCATCAAAGATAGATAAGTGCCTTACTCTCTCTCTCCCTCTCTCTCTCTCTCTCTCCCTCTCTCTCTGTCTCTCCCTCTCTCTCTCCCTCTCTCTCCCTCCCTCTTTCTCTCTCTCTCTCTCTCTGGCCCACTCTAAGTAGCTTTTAGATAAGAAAAAAGCCAAAGTTTTAACTAATGTATTTTTTATCTGAAGATATATTATCATGGAAAACAATATGAGTTTTAAGGTAAAGAATGAATACTGTGGAAAAAAAAGAAATTAGCTAGATAAATTGTAAAGATCATATAACTATAATCATGATCTGTCCACATAATTTTTTTTATCTTTTCAATATTTAAAAATAAGAACCTTGAAGGTTGGAGAGATAACATGGAGGAAGGCATTTGCCTTTCATACAAAGGTCCGGTGGTTCAAATCTCAGTGTCCTATATGGTCTCCTGAGCCTGCCAAGAGTGATTTCTGAGCACAGAGTCAGGAGTAACCTTGAGCACTGCCGGCTGTAACCCAAAAAACAAAAACAAAAACAAAAACCCAAAAAACCAGGAATCTTAACTGGGGACTTCTTTTAACCTATGGGTAAATTTTATGGCACTTAAACCCAATGCTTTCATTTATTAGATGTAATGTATTATATACCTGTGCATGCATCTTATTTTAGGATTCTACCTACATTTCACAAATTCATAAAAATGAGAATCTGCTACATCTGTAATTAACTAATTATATTAATATGCACCTATATGTTTAGTAAGTAAAATAGAAAACAATAATTTAAAATTTGGTATTCTCAAAAATATACAGAATTTATTGTTATGTCTACTCACAAAAGTTTATATGTATGCAAAAACAGTAATACTCAGATCATTAATTTTTTTCTTTCTCTCTATATAAATAACTGCTTATCCAACAGAATTCAAACAATTATTTGTTTTAAAGTTTTATTGAGAGTATAAACACAGTCTGAATCTGAAATAGGATGAATCTAAGCTAAGGTCTACACCTTAATTAACAATTGCTTTGATATAGTGTTCTCCAACATCACATCATAGCTATGAATTTGTAAAGCATTTATTTTTTTAAGCATTGATTTGTAATCATCAGTACTTAAGAGTTATAGAAATATTTAAAATATCTCAAATATAACATCAAATGATTGCAATTAAAGTTTTTGTTATACATTTAAATACCTAAAAATAACATATACAACAAAGAATATGATAAACATATATGTTACATTGAAATTATCTAAAACAAAAATTGTGAGAAACCCTGAAAGATAACCTCTGAGTGGGGTACAGAATGTCTTTTGTTTTAAAACTGACCCTGAAATGTGTCAAAATGTTTAATATACACAATAGAAAGTTAAAAAGAAATAAGAACTAGATGAAGTCTTAGGCTAAAAATAAAATATCTCTAATAATTCTACCTATTTTATTTGTTGGGGTGATAAATTGATGCTGAGGAAGGGTCTTTAAATTTTATTATAAAAGCTACTAAAACACTTCTAAATTATTTTTAAAAAAGTAAAATATAAAATATAAAAAACTAGGCAAAGATATTTTTGGTTTTGTTTTGTTTTTGAGGCCACACCCTGTGACACTCAGGGGTTACTCCAGGCTATGCACTCAGAAATTGCTTCTGGCTTCGGAGACCATATGGGACCCTGGGAATCAAACCCAGGTCCATCCTGGATCTGCCCCGTGCAATGCAAAAATGCCTTATCCCTGTGCTATCTATCGTTCAGGTCCTGAGGAAAAGCTGTTTGTAACTGCCAGCATGCCACCACAGCATCATGTTTGGACACAAAATAAGAACCACAGAAAAATTAAGGTGTCTTAAAAATGTCAATTTTATTGGCAACCCTATCGATTGACTGTCTTATTTGGTCCTCTAATGTTAGCTAAAACATAAGTCATTTTCATACTTAAGCAAGAAAATTAAGTATTTTAAGAATATTCTTCTTCTTCTTCTGAGAGATAGCACAGCGGTGTTTGCCTTGCAAGCAGCCGATCCAGGAGCAAAGGTGGTTGCTTCTAATCCCCGTGTCCCATATGGTCCCCCGTGCCTGCCAGGAGCTATTTCTGAGCAGACAGCCAGGAGCAGCACCACCGGGTGTGGCCGGAAAAAAAAAAAAAAAAGAACATTCATGTAAGATAAATATGTCAATACAACCTTCCTTCTCAAGAGAGTCAACCTGTAATAATCCATTAATTCTCTTAAGAAACAGCTTGTGAGGGGCCAGAGCAGTGGCACAGTGTGGTAAGGCTTTTTTGCCTTGCCAGCACTAGCTTAGAATGGACTGCGGTTCCATTCCCCCCCAACCCTTCCCATATGGTCTCCCAAGCTAGGAGCAATTTCTGAGGGCATAGCCAGGAGTAGTCCCTGAGCTTCATTGAGTGTGCCCCCTCCCCCGCCAAAAAAAAGAAAGAAAGAAAGAAAGAAAAAACAAAAGAAAAAAAAAACGCCTATGCAATTTAGGTTTATTCACGATAACTTTCTTCTAAATAGTAGGAAAGTTTCTACTGTAGATTGGAAGTACATATTTGAGCTAAATATCTAGTCAATTTATTCCTCAAAGAAAAAAAACTACTTTTCAAAAATTAGTAATGCTCTATTTCTTTACTATTCTCATTTCTCTGTGTCAGTCGAAAAGTTTGTTCCTTCAAGAAAACACTACGTATTGGCATTTCTCTACTCTGGTATGTTTCACAGACTTGAGTAGTTGTCTCCTTGTAATATTTTAGCTTTTAAGCTGCTTCCCTGCCTCACTGAGCTCACATAAGATACATCTGAAAGCTTTGGTACAAATTTATTTCGAATAAAGTCTTCAATTCATTTTCATGGCACCAAAAAGACAGCTTTAATAACTGCAATGACAAATAAACTGGAAATCATTCCAGGCCTTTTCACTTAACTGACAAGTAGAACACTCTCATAATGAGCCGCAGGTTTTACGTTTTCTCTTTGACCATAATAGCTTCATTTAAGAGCGTCAAACCCTGACACTTCATCATTTATCTACATTATTTCTCATCTTCTTTCAAATAAATTATGGAATACTAGACTGAGCACATAAAAACAAAGTGACTTGTTATCAGTAAACAGCAAGATAAATTGTCCAGAAGTTCCTCATTTAATTCTCTTTAAATTTAAGGGCAAGTTATTGGGTACACCTTTTTTTAACAACCAATGTTTGCATTTTTGCAGCTATCTTATTTCTCTTGCCACTGGTCTTTGCTCTCATTCAGAGTCTGATGTTGAAAGAGTAAAGTAATCCCACTTTCCCAAGGTTGACTAATGAAATACAAAGAAGTGGAAAAGGGGAAAAAAATCAAAGAAAAAAAATTGCTTTTAGTCTTTGGAAATCTATCAATCATTTTAAATGGTTAGGAGAATACCATATTTTCTCACTTGATTTCCTCCTTTTCTAAACAATTAAAATGATGAAAATAAAATAAATATTTTAAGTGACTTATAATAGCATATGAGAGCTTAAAGAATAGCTTTAGATAAATAAGTAAAAATACCAATAATTATATAGCTATTATAGTAATGTTACATGCATTATAGAACATGTCCAAATCTTTGCAAAACCATATATTAATCAAAGAATAATATATAGCGTAGACTATAGTAGGCTAATTTTATACTAATTTATTTTGAATGGCTTACTTTTTCTGTTTAACCTTCAAAAGCAACTAGATTTTTTTCAGTTATGCCAGTATTGTGGCTGACAACTCAGCACTCTTTGGAACAGCAGAAGGACCCTCTCCAATCCCTTTCCCATCTACTATACCTTTGTATTTCCAGAAGTCCTGGCAGTCAATCATATGTATCACCCCTGTCACCATAGGAGCCCAGATTCACAGATCCTGAAAGTCCTCTATAATATTAAAACTGAATCCCCAGTGAGAATACACCAAATGAATGTTAAATTATTAAAAAGCTTAACACTTAAGCTCAACAAGTAAAATCAATAACAAAATTCTCAATAGTAATAAACACCTTCACACATTGACATAAAGACTTCATTGTAAGATATGACAATTTCATAATTTTCTTTTAATGAAATTCTTTTTATAATTCTACTACCATTTAGTTATTCTAAGTAATATTAAGTAAATTATTCATATCTACCAAGAGGCAGGTTTCACAGAAGTTGGGAAACTGGAGACAATACTGGAGGGAATGTTAAACTGGTGGTGTTAGAACATGGAATGCTGTAATTAACTATATTGTTAGCAACTCAAACTCATGGTGTTTAAAATACAGAAAATGAATATAAAAAGAAATGCAATGCTATTTTTAAAAAGCTTTTGTTTGTTTATTTTTTGTGGAAGGGGGAATCTACAATTTCCTGTGAAAAGTTTTACAGACGCCTAAATCTTTATTGACTACCATACTTTTAGCAAAGTCACAATCTAGGAAAATACAACGAATATAATATGGTCTGTTATTTATATTCAAATCATATGGGAAAGTTTTTGATTGTTTGATTTTGAAATGCTACTTAATTTCTATAATTCCTCTGTTGGTGAAACTAATTAAAGATATTAGTTTATATAGCTCTATATTTATATTTTAGAATCTCATAAGTTCAAGCTCCTAAAAAGACAAAGTATTTTCAGAAACTGATGAATCAAATAAAAATTATAGATGAAATTATATCTTGATCTATGATGTGAAGAAATATTAAAGTGTGTTTGAGTATGAGGAGTCAGTGTTGTAGGTGATCAAGATGTAGCAATTAAAAGGTAGAAGTCTTAATAAGACTGTTTCTTGATTAAAATAGTCAAATATCTTGAAGGAATTGAGATTTAGTTTTTTATACATGGTTTCGTGTATACTTAAAACAACACTGTTGTTCAGGGAGGAAGGAAGAAAACTATTTCTTTAAAAACAACAATGTCTGAGTAAATGTATAAATTAACTCTCTTTTTGTGTGTATTAGTATGTCTCTGATCACCTAAAGTCATCAAGAGGGATAATGTTCTGGGCAACATCTCCAAGTAATCAACCAGAAAAGGTAACTAATATTCAAAGGTAAGAGACACGAAATAATTAAAAAATGTAATGACAATTCAACAGGTATAAGAGAGAGGTAATGAATTGCAAGCTTATGGGATAACAATTATTTAATAAACATTTAAACAAACTTACTAAATGATTTCAGATAGGCAAGGAAGAATACTGTAAATCAAAATAATACCCAAAAATTAAATATAATAATTATAAAAACTAAAGAATCTGATTGTAAAATTGTCACAAGAAGTCACTATAAAAAGAAAGTCACAGCTAATTTTTAAATATCAGAAAGTAAATGAAAACAAAATAATGCATATAGAAATGTAACAGTCAAGTTACACTTCATAAAATTGGAAAATAAGTAAACAAAAAATGTTTAAGGAAATAGTAACATTTAAAAAATTCATAGTTCTATAATAATAGCTCTGCAACTATGTACTATGGTTCAAAGAAAACAAGAAAAATAGAGAAAAATATCAGAGTAATATTTTTATGCAATTAATTATGTTTAAAAATTTGGAGCACCATGGTTTAAAATATAAAGAGAAAATATTATGGTGGAAAATCACAAAGGAGGAGTAGCTGGAACTCATGTGAAAGATCAAACAAACCTGAATTAGATGCTAAGAAAGAGAGGAGATAGAGAATTAAACAGTAAAATTGGAAACACAATTCAGTGAGCAGTATAAACGTAGAGATTTAAAAATTCTGATGAATTATGAAAGATAAATATACAAAGAAAACTATAATTGGGGGCTAAAAATAATTCAAAGAGAAAAGTGCATGCCTCCCTAGGATGTCCCAGTATGAGCAATTAAAAGTCAATATAAAATAAAATTAAATGTAACAAAATTATTTATGTAGTAGCCAGAAGCAATATATTACTTTCACTGAAGTTACATACCAAATTTTTATAGCTCAAAGATAGTAGGGTGATAATTTACAGTGCTTAATGAGAAAATGTATATTCAGCTAGAAGTATATCCACAAAATTATAATTTTAGTGATGACAGCATAAAGAAGTTTTCACACCAAAGCAAGAAACTGGAATATTTGTACACCTCATATTTCCACTATAAGAAACATGAAACATATTGTCTTGCTCTTCAATCTTATGGTCTTACTTCACATGTATCTTACTTGCTTGGCTCTATGTCTTTTTGCTTGCTTGTTTATTTTTCTTTCAAGATTACACTTTCTTGAAGACTTATCCACCTTTTATCATTCTTAGCAAGTTTTGTTTAATAAAAAGAAAGACCGATAAATATTAAGTAGCTTTAATCACATTGAAGGAACATGACTTTATAGGCAAACACAAAACCTCATTGTGGAAAGAATTAATAAACATAATAAATGTATAATAAATAGAAAATATACACCGTTTTAAAATCTCAGTACTTAGAAGTCAGGGTATAAACAATGCTTGGATATCAAAACTGAAAAATAAATCTTTCCCTCGTGTTTGGAGGAAGAATACATTTAAATGTTTATGAGTAACTGCTTTTGCTTGTAAAACCATAATACTTTAAATGAAATCAACTGCATCAGAGTAGTATGTTTCAGGCTCAAGGCTATCTAAAAAGGTATCTCTTAGAGATACTAAATAAGGTATTTTTAACTTAGAGAAAAATTTTAAAGATCAACTAAAAGAAAATATGTTTGTTAGATATTATTAGATATGTTTGTTAGATATGCTACTATAAAAAATCAGATATTTTAGAAATAGTAAAAATTAAAATGTACAAGTGAATATAACATAATCATTTAAAAACAGTAATTGTAAATTGATGTAGAGACACACCAGATATTCATTGTATTTATTATAATGATAAAGGCTGGTTTAAAAACTATAAATATTACATTATAATAATTATGTTATTGAGGACTCACAGCACACCAGATACAAGGCTACTTCTCTCATTTAATTCTACTGGCAGCCATGAAGTATTATCTTCTTTACAGTTATAATCTCATTTTCAAAAATGTACTCATACATATATTTGTACAAAACATATACTAAATTTATCTCTTGCTGTTTGGATAAACAATATTTTTTAAATTAGTTTCTGTTTGCTTTGAATACTTTTTATTTCTTCCTACAATGAACATATATTAGCTTTCTGAGCATTTATAAAAATAAATTAATTAAGCATTTAGAATATAAAATGTGCAATCAGCAATTATTTATCTCAGACACAGAAATTAATTTATAAATTAAAAACATATGCATGATTATTATAAGACTGTGCATTGTTTAACCCAGTAGTTAATATAATTTTCAGATATTTTGATTAATTTGTAGAATGAAGCAGGAACCAATGTAGAAGATTTAGCTTTTCATCATGCCTCTATCATTAACAACAGTAAGTTTTCTCCAATTACATTGACTCTGATAACTACAAACATCATTTTCAAGGGATTAATTTAGGTCTCGTAGCTTGATCTTTTCATTTAGATACATGGACAGAAGGTGTCCACAGGTGGTTTGTTCAGTTAATCTATGTTTGAAACTATAGGACATGCATTATATCTGAAAACAAGAAAAAATGACATTAATTTTTATTCACAAAAGATAGACTTCTTTATTTAAATAGCTGAGTGCAATATTAATCAAACAGGAGCAGAAAACTATGATGCAAGATTAACTAATATTTTATTAAGAATTATACTATCTTCTCTCATTCTCACACACCTAATAATATGCTTGAAAAAATCAAAGGTTTTAGATGAGTTAGTGAATATAAAATAAATCTATAAACATTGACTATTTGTGTGAGAATAAAAATAGAGTCCTATAAGAAAAAATGACTGAGCTTTTGTGGGCTTTTCCTTTTTTTGATTTGTTGATTTTGAAGGGGACACACATAGTAGGTCTCATCAGTAACCCATATTGCTCTATGCCTGGGGTTCACTCTCTGTGATTTCTTGAGGACCGTGTTGTAGTGTGATTGACTATGTATTTGTTTGTCTGGAAAGTTATATAAACAGACAAAAAGGTCTGAGATGAAACTAGCAGAAAAGCGTGCAAATTTGCTAAGATGGCAGAACCATTTGCTAATTTTTAGGGGATTATTTTATTTTACTATTAATTAGTATGATTTTTGTTTCCCTCACATACTTTTTGTATACTTTACCATCTTCCCAAATAGGATTCCCAAGTCCATGGGTAAGTTGTCTTTTAATTTTGTTGATTGTGTCCTACCTATGCCATGCTGAAGTTTTTATTTTGGTGCAATACATGCTTTTAATTTTTGATTTTGCTACCTATGGAAAACAGTATGAAGGGTGATCATTGAACTCAGAGGGTATCATATGACCCAGTAATCCAGCAATAGCATTCCTGGGTCTCTATCCCCAAGACAGAAAAGCATTCTTCCAAAAACATATATCCACACGACTATTCATTGCAGTACTCAGCACAATAGCCAAGAGTTGGAATCAACCTATCTGTCCAACGACAAGTGAGTGGAACATGAAGATGCTACATATAGACAATGGAATACTTCATAGCAGTAAGAAACAATACAATCATGCAATCTGCAGCAACATGGATGGAAAATATTAAAATATGTTAAATGAAGTAAGCCATAAGAAGGATAAATACAGAATAATAGCCCTTACTTGAAGTATCTAGAATATATACCATATATACATACAATACTCCATGAAGAAACACAACAGTCTAAATGGTAGAAACTCCAAATACCATAGGTACTAGTGTATAGTAAGGAGAAGCGATCAAATCAAGCAGAAAAGGGAAAACACAAAACCTTGACTATCTTTTATACCATACAGAAGCCAGCAACAATGGAAACAGTGAGTTAGAGCGAACAGCTGTTCAATCAACCTCTCAATATAAAGGCTTATAATAATGTTCTACCTAATAAAATCAAGGTATTAGAACATATTGATAATAAGCACTGCAGCAGGAGTTCCTGGCTTTCAGTCATATTCTGCACGTGGTTCTGTGGATAAATGCAGAATATGACTGAAAGCCAGGAACTCCCGCTGTAGTGCTTATTTTCAATATGTTCTAATGCCTTGATTTTATTAGGTATAAAATAATTTTCAGTTTTGGGGCTGGCACAGTGGTGCTGGAGGTAAGGTGTCTGCCTTGCCAGCGCTAGTCTAGGACTGACTGAGGTTCAATCCCCCGCGTCCCATATGGCCCCCAAGCCAAGAGAGACTTCTGAGTGCATAGCCAGGAGTAACTCCTGAGCATTACCAGGAGTGCCCCCCCAAAAAATAAACAAACACATAAACAAAAAAAAAACAAAAAAAATTATGTTCAGTTTCTTTGCCCACATTGGTTTTTGGAGATATTAGGTGGACACCTATTTTTACAACCCAGCGTTTAATTATACTAGACACCATATACAGTGCATGTTATGACAAAGTTTGATACAATTCTCCATTTTACCCATTCCCTTTTGATTATGACTTCTATTAGGATCTAAAGCATATGACCATTGAGACTACTGGAACAGACAATTGCACACCATAGACTTTTATTATAGGTCTTACTCATTGAGTACATTTATGTAAACTACTATTATCCCTTTTCCTTCTTTTTTCTTTTTTCTTTTTTACTTCTTTCTTCTTCAATTCAACATGTTACTATTATATCTTTTTAAAAATAATTTTTATTTTGATCAAAGGGAATTACAAGTTTTCCACTGTAATATTTTAGGTACATAGTGACATTGTATCACGGGCAACCCACACCAATATTGTCCTCCCTTCACCCCTGTTCCCAGCATGCATTCCATATTCCCCTCCTTTGACCCCTGGACTGCTAGTATAAGTGGTCCCCTCTGTGTCTAGCTTGTTGTAGATTGGGTATTGATTCTGTTGTCATTGGCTTTGGATTTGGTACCTTAGTCTAATCTTTTTTTCTTTATGAATGTCTTTATTTATACAATTTGATTAATAACATAATTGTCCTTGGGTTTCAGTCACATAAAGAACACCCCCATTCACCAGTGAGACACTCCCATCACCAATATCTTAAAGCCCATGCTGACAGTTTCTTTATCAGAAAGAAAACTCAATGCACAAGATAGGAGGATGAGATTACATAGGGTAGACGCCTATTATAGTGCTCATTACCAATCGCTTAGTACTCTAGAAGTGAAAATTATGCATATCCTAAAATGCTCCAGCCACAATCTAACCCTGAAAGCTTTATTTAGTAAAGTTCACCCCTATCATCTATGAAATGCCTAGAAATTGGAAAACTTTCCCACCCTGAGGCACAAGCCCAATATTTTTTTACTTATTTCTTCTTTATTTTTTCCCTCATTTTTTTCTCTCCAAATCTATATCTCAGCTATTTATTTATCTATTTTAATTCAATTATTTCTTAAGTGCTCAAACCCATCCTGTGGGGGTCATGCCTCCAACAAGAAGTTATAAATAGATCTCTAAAGTCTGTTGTCATGGAGATTTTTTCCTTATGTCTTCTTTAATTTATAACTTTGGTAAAAGAAACTGGCTTTAATTTATAGTTATAGTTTGAATATAGCTCTTATTTTTCAAGGTATTTTAATAAATTATATTTTTATTGTAATTTTATAAATAGCTAAGGTTATAGATTCTAATTAACATTGTATTTAGTAGGTTATAGCTTATTTTGTTTGCTTTCTTATATATTTTAAAGCATAGTTTTACTTTTGGAAATAATTTTGATAAAAATGAAAGGAAGAAAGTTGTTTGTGTTTTTGTTTGTGTTTTGGGGCCATGCCCAGTGGTGCCTTGTATTCTGTATTCTGGCTCTGTATTCAGGAATCACTCCTAGAGAGTTTGGGGAATGAAATGATATTCCCAGATGGAATCCAGGTCAGCTGTGTGCAAGATAAGTGCCCTGCCTGCTGTATTAGCCCAGAAAAAAGTAGGAAAAATAAAGGATTCACTCAAAATGTATTAAAGATCTTGAGATATGACCTGCAGTTACTCCAAACATGGAAGACAATATAGTCATTGTGAGAGAAAGACTTGCACAACTGATAATCTTTCTTTAATCTTATTCCTTACATTGGTGATGGTCTTTACATAATTATCCCATCAGAACCTCTTTTTTCCATCTCTAAAGAGCTCAGTATTTGTATTTCAAAGAGATTTGGTCTCATTCCTTGGGCTACCTAATGCTGGAATCTCTTCTTTAGTTTTATTTTTCAGAAGTACACAAGGGGCCCGGGAGATAGCATGGAGGTAAGACGTTTGCCTTTCCATGCAAAAGGTCATCGGTTCGAATCCCGGTGCCCCATATGGTCCCCCGTGCCCGCCAGGAGCAATTTCTGAGCATGGAGCCAGAAGTAAACTACAGGGCCAGAGCCAAAGCACAAGGGACAGGGTATTTGCTTTGCACACAGCAGCCCCAGGTTCCATACCCCAAATCGCAAATGGTCCTCTGAGCCTACCAGGAGTAATTTCTGAGCCCAGAGTCAATAGACCCTGAGGGCTGCAGGTAAGATACCTAAACAAAAACAAAGACAAAAGAATACATTTCAACCCACCCCCAGATGCACTTCATAAACTTGTCTATAATAATACCCTCTTCAATGCTATCTCTTAACCATTTAAAATATTTGTTAATTATTAATAAAGGAGCGAAGTATTCAACTGATTGTTCTGTTCTTCACTTTTCAAGAGAATATTTGTATAAAACATCCTTTAACTTCATTGTGAATGTAAATATTCAGCGGCCTTCATATTTACATGAACTTGTCTATTTCAAATGAAAGACTTTACTTTCATTTCTCATTTGATTTAGCTAATCTATATGGTTGTCTTGGCCCCTCTTTCATTGAAAATGAAAAGTTTGATTTAAAGAAATTTACTTAGAGAAATGTTGGCAGAAAGAAAGAGGGGAATATATGTTCGAAGGAGAACACAACTTCTCCCAAGGAGAAAAAGTTAAGAGAAAGGTTTTCTTGAAAAAGTTGTTTACAATTTCTCTAAATATCTTGACCTTTTGTTGGTGCTCTAAAAGAGATATCTTCCTTTGAACTGTGAAAAATAAGAGTACCAACAACAGAAAACTGACTTTGACAACCGTGACTGAACAGAACCTACCTTGGGACTAGTAAGGAAAACCCTAGCCTAGGCAGTAGCCCAGGGCACATAAACAACAACAACAACAACAACAAGATGTCTTATTGCAGAGATCCAACTTGGACAACAGAGACTGAGCAGAACCTTTGGATCCATAATATCCTAGGCTTCGACTTAGG
>PVKC010025447.1:0-16488 GCA_004027635.1 Crocidura indochinensis
TGATTTAAAAAATTGTTGCCCTGGGGGCCCGGGAGATAGCATGGAGGTAAGGCGTTTGCCTTTCATGCAAAAGGTCATCGGTTCGAATCCCGGTGCCCCATATGGTCCCCCGTGCCTGCCAGGAGCAATTTCTGAGCATGGAGCCAGGAGTGACCCCTGAGCACTGCCGGGTGTGACCCAAAAACCATAAAAAAAAGAAAAAGAAAAAGAAAAAGAAAAAAATTGTTGCCCTAAAAAAAAAATATATATGTATATATATATAAAATGATAGGAAATTCACATTAGAGTCCTGTCCTGTTTGACCCAGAACCACATACTGCCATTTCAAGACTATAAGGTCCACCTCCTGTTTCAGGTGAGACAGGCACAACAGTC
Organism: Crocidura indochinensis; assembly: GCA_004027635.1. Lineage (NCBI taxonomy): Eukaryota > Metazoa > Chordata > Mammalia > Eulipotyphla > Soricidae > Crocidura > Crocidura indochinensis. Next base: position 376 of record PVKC010025447.1, read on the forward strand.
AGAAGTATAAATTGACTGTTCCTCTCCAGGAAAGGGCTGTGGAGTGGGACACCGATCCCTGAGGGTCTCCATGCGTCAGTGGGCCAACCTGAGGGCGCAGTGTGGCACTCCCCATCCCCCATTTCCCGCCCACAGCAGGAGCTCCCGATCTCCTCTAACAGATTGATTGGCAGAGGAGACAAAAAGTACAGCCTGCCTTGGGTTTATCAGAGAGGAACCACAGTGTGTTGGCAACTGTACATGTTAAAAGAAAAAAAAAAAAAAAAGAAAGAAAGAAAACCCACCAAGCCCACTGTAATTCATCACTAAGGTTGGCAAGGGAGAGGGACTCCAGGCCGGAACGGGGGATGTGTCTGTTCCAACAACATCAGCATCATCCCACTGGAAACCAACTCTCACCACATCAAAAGAGAGCTAGTTGCTTCCAATGATAAAACTGAGATTTTAGTTTTAAACAGGACCACTTTCCTCCAGCATCTGGTAATGATTTTCAGAAGGGAAGAAACTCCAATTTTTTTAAATCAGTTGAACAATATGGCATTCTCCTTCCAATCCAGCCCAACCCAGGACCCAAGACACAAAGTCCGCTTGGGACATGCAGACAAACTGGTAGGCAGGATACGCTGGGGACAAACATAAGGTTTCTGCCATGTTCTCCCCATACCTAAATGAGTCCCTCATCTAGGGGGAAAAAAAGCAACACAAGAGCCTGCAATATCAGCAGAGATCCAGGCGAGGGTTAAAGGAACTTGAGCTAGAAACAACAATTTTGGCAGGAGAAGAAAGTTGTTGTTTTGCCTTTCCCTTGAACTGGTCCTTTTCAACTTCTGAAGGCCAGGCAGCTGCACTCATTTCAATGCAATCTCATCCTTTATCAACGTGGACAGACACAGAAAACATCCCAGCTGATGGCTTCTCATCAAAACATTTGATTATTTATTTATGGGAAACAACAACCAAGAAATCCATTTTCAAACCAGTAAGTGGGTGATTAGAAAAAAAAATGCAATTCCTTTCTAATTTTCTTTCTGAGGTCTCAGAAAGACCCTCAGGGATCACGGTAGAAAAGTTACCTCCCCTGCAGGAGGTTTCCTTCTCTCTCTATGGACAATGGCTATTCACCATGGTGAGGAGAGTTGGCCTGGCCCTATAAGGCATTGGGGCCTTGTGCTCGGAGCACACAACCTCTTCCAGCGCACAGAAATAGCTTCGATACACTGAACTAAGACTCGAGGAGAGAGGGCACTTAGGGGATACAGAGTAGACTATTCTTTAACAGAAAATAAGTATTGTCATTAAAAGTACAAGTTCCCTCTAAAATAAATCCCATAAAGCATGTGTGATAAGTGTCTGGATGCAGTTTAAAGCAGGTGAGAAGTATTTCTGTGTCTGATTCTGGTACTTCCTAAGCGTGAGACAAGTCCTTACCACTGAGTCACACACCCGGCCCCCAGGACTGTGGTAAATGTTCATGTGTCTTGAATCCATTTATTCTTATTTAAATAAATTCTTTTTTTTTTTTTTTTTAATTTCTCTCCAAATGCCCCATGACTCCTAAGGAGACCTGGGAGCATGTTTACACACACACTTGGGAGCCTAGGCCCGTAACCATGTGTTTCCAGCAAGGCTGTTCTTTGTGGCCTGGAAGTGGGGACACTTGGGGATGGCACTACCTCTGACCTCCACAACTCTCATAACCAATCAGGACACACAATAGACTCAAGTCCTTCCCTGCCTCTCCAAGCCCCACCCTCAACCCATCTTCCCACCCAATAAAGCCACAGTCATGGTCCTGCTGGGCTCATGAGTCAGAACACACAAGCTTGGAGACAAGACAGGACCAATAAAGATGATGCCAAGGAACTGGACCTGTGTAGATGGAACATGAGGCCACACATGAGAAGGGGGTGGCCTGGACAAAGCCATGCAGTGCCTGGCCAAGGAAGGAGGCACTTACCTCATTGGTTGTGAGGGTGAGAATGCGGTCCAGGTCTTCCACCAACTGCTTGAATGTGGGTCTCTGTGAGGGTACCGCATGCCAGCAATCCCTCATCATCATGTACCTGAAAGCACTCGAGTGAGTCAGTTCTGGAGATATTAGCGCCTGGCTACCTGCCATTTTTTATTTTTGATTCAATCTTTGTTTTAGGTTTTGGGGCTACACTTCCATAGTCCTCAGGGGCTATTCCTCGCTCTGTGCTCACAGGGTCTCTCTTCAATGGTGCTGGGAGAATAACATGGTTCCAGGGCACAAACCAGGGTGGGCCACATGCAAAGCCAGCACCTGATCTCTATTCTGTCTCTCCAGACCAACAAGGCCCTTTTAATAGGCAGTAAGGAAGCATCTCACAGGGACAAAGATGTCCAAGAAATTTCCAAGCCACAAAATTAGGAACCAGAGAGGACATTTTCATTCCCCATCGAGCTCCTCTAAAGGGCACATTGATTCACAAAATTCAGTCCTTTCCCTATAATCTAAGAAGGAGGATTCCACAACGTAAAGTCACCTTATAGGCACTCACTGCTGATCCCAGCCTTATCGCACAATTACAGCACTTTGGGGAGTTAGGAAGGGGGAGAACTTCCTTCCCCCACACTCCAGCAAAGCGTAGCCTGCAGCATTCTCATATTCTCTCTCTCTCTCTCTCTCTCTCTCTCTCTCTCTCTCTCTCTCTCTCTCTCTCTCTCTCTCTCTCTCTCATTTTTTAAATCTTCCTGACACTTTGGGTTTTGTTTTCAAGATCCGAAGGGATAAAGGTCCCTCAGTTTTCAATAATGAAGTTAGAAAACCACAACTTTCAGGCCAGGGTTTTGTGTATTAATCTGCCATCACCATTGCCCGCTCACTTCCTGATTAACTCTTGGAGAGGCCTGAGCCTCCCAGGCCTTATCTTGATTATGGGTTTCAATATTGGGAAAGCAATCAGGGTGACGAGAGCACAATAAATGCCTTCATGGCACAGGGGGAGTCACTCAGCAGAGGCCCTGGAGCACTTGCGGGATTGAGGACGGGGGATGGGGTGGGAGGGGACTGCCTATGAATTCTAACAAGAAGCCCAAGAGGCCGCACTCAAGACCTGGTCCCTTGGCCGGTTCCTCTCCAGGAGCCAGAGAAGAAACAGCTAGTTTCATGGCCCCAATTGCAGCCTGAAACACAGTGATCAGGGAAATCCTTTCTAGAAACCTCTAGTCCTGGAACTCTGAGGAAGCTACATTAAGACACACAGCCCATCCTCAGTCCAAACTATGGGTACAAGAGAGGTAACCCTTCACAGTCCCTCAGTACCACCACCCCACACACAACAGTGATTTTGGGGATCACAAAGAAATCAGAGAAACATCCCATCTTCACTCATCCTGTAGGGCTGGATAGTCTCAGGGGAAGGGATGGTCAGATTTTCAACCTGAACTGTGAGTGGTGGGTTCCCCCAATTTCTATGTGATTCTCTAGGGTCCCATGGCTGAAGGGAAGATTCTGGACAGTGTCCAGACCCAGCATGACCCTCTGGGTTCTGAGTGATCCACCATTCTCGAGACACATGCAGAGGGTGCTGGAGTTAATACCAGTCCCTGGCACCACATGATCCCTCCAAGCCAATACAACCTGGCTCATTCTGCACATCCCCAAGTGACACTCTGTTGGGACTAGAAATACGGGTTATTGTAACAATCTCAGCTCCAGGCCAGAGCCCAGAGAGCTGCAGCAACACTTCTCCAAGCTAGCTTAGGCTCAGGGGCCCCAAAAAGTCTAAGGCCAGAGGGGTGAGTGTGCCTCGCATGGGGCAGGGATCCTATGCCACTTACAATTCATTGGTGCAGTTGGCAGGTTTATCCATCCTGTGTCCTTCCTTCAGCAGCTTAAACAGCTCCTCCACAGGGATGCCGGGGTAGGGCGAACCCCCCAGAGTGAAGATTTCCCACATCAACACTCCAAAGGACCAGCTGTTAGGGGAAAGAACAGGGTGAGCCCTGACTCACAGAGCCCAGGAACTGCCCGGTGAGGGGCAGAAACACCCCCTCATTTCTTCAGTTCAAAGACCTGAGGTCTGAGCCCTCCCCATGAAGGACCCTGCAGGGTGACAGGTGGTGTCCTAAGGAACTAACTGCCATGCCCCACCCTGGTGAATTTTTGTTCTGGGAGAATAAAGAAAGAGCAATTTGGCTTTGGCAGGCTCAGGCAGAAATACCACAAGACAAAAAGCGAACTGACTCTGTGACTCTTTCCTGACTGGTTTGTTTTATTAATCCTTTGCAGCTACTCTACTTTCATCAGACCCAATTGCCTAAGGGTGGCATGTGGGGCGATCTCACAAACCGTGTGGATTTATTTTACAACTGTCCATTCATAGAAGAGAGAGGCCCAAGCGTCATGGCTCTAAGGGGTGTGGTGGCGAACTGGGATTGTTCCTTGTCAAAATACTGTCAACAACTTGCAGCTCCTGGTACCCAAGCTGCCTCTTTTCATTCTCTCACCCCAGAAAATGTGCCCAAGCCCAAGGCTGGGAGTTATCTGGCAGTTGGCAGAACCCAGGTCACTCTCTCACTCACCACCACTGCCCACTATAAGCCAATGGATACCCCCTCAATCCCACCCCAACTCCAGGGCTCCAAGCTGCCACTTCCTCAGACCTAGAAATCTCAGGACAAGACCAGGAAAGGATGAGGTAGAATCTTCTGGCGGCCTGGTGGTTTCCAGAAGTTTCTTCCAGGGGAGCTTCTAATAGGCCTCATAGACTGCTCATGATAACTGAATACACTAGTAAGCTCCTCACCTCTTCCCCTGAGTCTGCATGCTCCAGACACACATCCTCATGGGCCCCATGGGGGAGAGTTTCAGGATAGAAATTGGTTCAAAAGAGGCAGCTTGTGGCAAAATTAGAAATGAAACTAGAGATGGCTCAGAGGGAAGACAGAGACTGACCATATGTGGAGCCTGGGGTCTGACCCCAGCACTGTCCACTAAGTGGGCTTCTCCTTACAGACTAGACTGTGCCCCCAGGGCTGCCACTGGGCCCTTTCCTTCTTCCAACAACAAATTCCCACTTTCTGTCACCCATGGGCTCAGGAAAACTGCCACCAAGCTGCCTAGGGGTAGGTATGCCCAGGACAGCACCTCCTGAGGTTTTCCCTCAGTCATGTCACAAGAAAACAGTGTTTGTTATTCAGGCCTGAACTGGCTCATGGTAAGGAGCATTTTCTGGGTTGGAACCTTAGCACCACACCAAAGATAAAGGTGAGGAGGGGTGTGTATGTCCATGCCTCCTTCTTCCCAGAAAGGGGGGCAATTTGAGCATGTAGGGTCACTGTCCCAGAAATCCAGCCCCAGTTTTGAGGATACACAAAAAGTATACTCAATGGGGCCGGAGAGATAGCATGGAGGCAAGGCATTTGCCTTCCATGCAGAAGGTCATTGGTTAGAAACCCGGTGTCCCATGTGGTCTCCTGAGCCTGCCAGGAGCAATTTCTGAGTGTGGAGCCAGGAGAAACCCCTGAGCAATGCTGGATGTGACCCAAAAACAAAGCAAAACAAAACAAAACAAAAAAACAAACAAAAAAAGTATACTCAAAATGGCTCAAATGATTCTTCCCCTCTTTTTTTTTTTTGGGTCTCTGGGCCATACCTGGTGGTACTCAGAGCTCAATCCTGGCTGTAAATTCAAAAATCACTCCCAGTGAGGCAGGAGCCATGGTGTGGAGTGGTAAGACATCTGCCATGCAAACCCTAGCCTAGGATGGACCATGGTTTAATACCCTGAGGTTCCATATGGTCCCAAGCCAGGAGCAATTTCTGAGCACATAGCCAGAAGTAACCCCTGAGCATCACTGGGTGGGGCCCCAAAAACAAACAAACAAACAAACAAACAAACAAAATCACTCCTGGTGAGGCTCAGGGACCCTGTGTGATGCCAAAGATTGAGCCCAGGGCGGCCTGGCAAGGCTAGTGCCCTCCTTGATTGTAATATTGCTTTGTACTATTCTAGTAACTGAGTCTTTCGAAGGGTTTAATCCTGGACTCAGTACTCCACTGCCACCCATGCTCACACAGCATGGCTCACCTGAACATTTTTAACTCTTTTTTAGGGAAATAATTGTGACGACTCAGGAGGCCTCTCCTGGAATATCTTTCAACCCAGGCTCCATACCTCATCTCCCCACTACTTGCAGGTTCCTGACTTTGAAGGACATCACTTAAATGTATCATGGGATTGATGCATCAAAACCACCCAGTTTTTTACCCCTGCCAGGCATCTCATCCAGAATGTCAGGACAAGAACTTGAGGACTCAACAGTGCTCATCAGAGGTCACAGGGTCTATGGAGGTCTCCTCAGTGGCGCCAAACTGCACAAATCGTGGCCCTCCAAAACAGAGGCCATGGGAGTGAAACTAAACACACATCCACATCCTTCCCAGGCAAGTAGAGAAGGTTTTAGGGTCCTCCTTGGCGTACTGAAGCATAGGCCATGTGGGCATGAATGATTTAGAAGGCTGCTTTGCTCTCATGGCTTGGCAGAAGGAGGGAAGCTGGACTACCTTAGTTGAAGGGTGGAATCAGTCCCTGCTCTGAGGCTGAGGAAATCCCCAAGGCTGCTAATCCCAACTTTGGTGCTGAAACCCACCTCCTCTAATCTATGGGACATGGAAGAAGAAAAGTCATGGCAACTTAAGTGCTTAGGACACCATACAGACAACAAAGCCACTTACACATCACTCTGGTGGGTGTACACTCGGTCAAAGAGTGCCTCTGGAGCCATCCACTTCACTGGAAGCCGGCCCTGCAGGCAGGAGAAACACAAAAGTCAAACTGTGAGAATCACTGGGCTTTGTTTGGCAGGCTCTAGGGGGTCAAGTTCATGTGCCAGATGTCACTAAGCACAGTCCTCAAAGGCTGACTCCTGGGGTCTCCTTTCCCCACCATAGACAGACACACCAACTGATGCCCAGGCAAAAATCAACCCCCCAAGTTCCTGGGAGGGAAGGTTGGATGGATGACACCATGGATGCCCTGGTATGGTATAGTCAGGGTGGGGACCCTCCTGTCTGGGAATAGCTTGAAAATGAGCTCCTTTTAACCTGTTACTACAGATCTAGCGTCTTCCGTATAGATTATTTGAGGCACCACCACCCTAGTCCCTGTGACTCACATTGGTGGTTTTCTTGTAATAGTCAATATTGTTGATGTCTCTGGCCAGCCCAAAGTCAGCGATTTTCATCACGTTGTTTTCTGTGACCAAAACATTTCTCGCTGCTAAGTCGCGATGGATGCACTGAAGGGGGAAATAATGTCTGTTAAAAGGCTTGGAGAGGTCAGAGCCAGAGCCATGTCACAGCAGGAAGGGCATTTGCCTTGCATGCAGCCAACCCAGGTTCAATCCCCCAGCATCCTATAATGTTCCCAACTCTGCCAGGAGTAATTCCTGAGCACAGAGTTAGGAGTAACCCCTGTGTGCTGCCAGTGTGTCCCAAAAACATATAATAAAAACAACAGAATAAAAGTCTTTGAGGGTCCAACACAGTGCCCCAACTCTAATAACAACAGAAAATGGGTCTGGAATCAAAACTGCTATTTATTTCCTAATAGGGGGATTATTTCAAGCACTCACAGTAGTAAAACCATCACATTAATCTCGTTGTGGGGACCACAGACCCACACTCCGGCCAGGTGTTGCTCCCTGAAATCTGCCTTCCCCTGTCTTTCTGGTCTCTTCAGAAGCCAGTAAGTCCCCAAATGGTACCTCCTCATCCCTGCTGCCTTCTCAAGCTCCCCTTTCAGGCTGCTCTACCCTCAGCACCAAGGACTTCTCAGTGGCCCCTTGAAGGCCTCTCCTCAGGCTCCAGTTTTGCTCCTAGATGTGCCAGACACAGCCGCCTCCTCCTACAGTGCACCCCACTTTTCTCCTCTCCTCTCATTCTTTTCTACTGCTCTCCCCTCTCATTCTTTTCTCTTCAACTCTCTTATTCTTCTCCTCTCCATCTCTTGTTCTTCTCTCTCCACTTCTCTTTTCTTTCTCTCCACCTCCTCCCCAACCCTCTCTCTTCCTCTTCTCTTCCTTCTAGGGACTTGGTCACCCCTTTACCTGCTCCTCAAAGCCAAGACCTGGCCTGTCACATCAGAGAGACCTTAGACCCAAAGGCCATAATTGCTAAGTCTCTGCTCCCAGCTAGCCCCTCCCTAGGTCACCTCTACCCCAGTTCTCATTCCCAGCAGCTGGGGCACACTGCCAGACTAAAGTCCCCTTGGCTCTAATTTGACATCCCAACTCCCCTAATTCTAAGCCTGGACCCTTCTGTGGGAAGGGAATGGGGAATGGGGTCCACCAGGGTACACCTAGCCATGCCCCCACTCCTAGATCTCAATCTGCTCCTCCATCATTGTCTGTTTTGTCCCTGATTACTTCTGCTATCAGACCTGCTCCCACCACTGACCGCCTAGTCCCACATATGAGCTCAGCTCTGCAACAACATCCACAAATCCCAGCTCTGGGGCATGTTTCCGGCTTCTTCCATGACACCAGACCCCACCAGACCCCGCACAGCTCTAGGTCCACCCTGGACCCAGCCTTGTGCCTGTCACCAAGTTCCAAAGCCACACACTCTGCACTTCTCATGGCTTATGCTCAGAAAGTACTAGTCACGGGCTAGATTTTCTCCCTTTGACAAAAGGAAGTTGTTTAAGCGCTTTGGCTGCCTCTGCTGTAGCCAAGTTCTATAGTGAGGGTCCCCATTCGCCTCCTGCTTTGAGAAGAGACTGGCACCCTCCCAACACTTTGACATGGGTCCTGATGAAACAGACACTCTGCTGAAGGAGCGAGCCAGCAGATCTGCAGGCATGGACCAGGCACGGACCGCCTGGCTGCAGGGGCAATCCCAGAAACAACAGCCCAGTGGCACAGCAGCGAGCCCAGCCATCGGGGGACTTGGTGGCCCCTAGACTAGTCCTAGTCAGAAAGAAGAGATGCTGGAAGGGAGCTGGCACAGTGATTGAAAACAGGAAATGTAAACCCTCCCAGAAGCTGCTGGGAGCCGAGTCCTGTCCAAAGCTTAGAGGCTTTTTCCAACCAAGCATCCAGTCTAGGCCAAGCTCTCCCACAGTGCACCCCGAGGACCATGCCTGGGTGCTGAGCAGGCTCCAAGGCCAGAACGATTCCACTTCCTGTCTGTAGGACTCTGACCACACAGTAGACAAGACCCTGAGTAGACAACCACTGAGATGCAACCACTAGCCTTTCTCTAGCAAACTGGGGTGTAGCCATCGAGGGAGCTCACCCTCTGGTTGGAATGAGAGTCTAAGAGCCCAGAAAACAGGCAGCTGGCGCACAGGGCCTGTCTTCTGCAGGAGGTGGGATGGTCAGGTGCTCTCGCCAGTTGCAACTCTGCCTATGTTAGCCGTGAAGGGCAGGGACAGCTGAGGGAAGGATGCCAGTACCTCGCCAGCATACGAGGTGCCCCTGCAGGACTCAGGGTGCTCCAGACCAAAGGCCTCTCTCTGTGACATGTCTGGTTCCTGTGTCACACACAAGAGTCAGTCAGGGCTGACTTTACACATGTGTGTGCCACACTCATGTGCTCTTCCTGGCGTGAAAAAAATGACCATTTTTTCTCCCTAGTTACCCCCTTCCTCCCTAACCATCCACTATGTCCTCTAACTACCTGCCTCCCTCCATAGCCACCCACATCCCTCCCTAACCACTTCTGCTCTGACCACTCATCTTCTCCAGCTGTGCACCTCAACAAGAACCTTCTGTTCTCAAGCACCTCACTTGATAACTGGCCCATTTAAAAGTGAATTTCAGATTGAGGCATAGTTCAGTGACCAAGTTCAAGCCTTCTTTCGAAGGTCCTGGGCTCTATTCCCACCCCTAATGATAAAAGAAACAATAACAAAAAATATACAAGTAAACTCAGGCCCAGAACCATAGACAAGAGATACTTGAGTGTGTAATATACTGCAATACTCAATGCTGGAGTACCATCATTCTCCTACTCCCCTCACAACTCCTACCTCTGAGACACAGCAGACAACTGCTCCCAAGACCCTTTCAGACACTGTGGCCCATCTCCCACATATCATGGACCAGACCACACAGGTCCCCCGAACATCAGATCTCCGAGGCTGAGGACCTCAATTCATATACCCAGCATTCTTGTTGTTTTTGCCACTGTTTTGAAGCCAAATCTTATCACAATCTCCTCTTTTCTGAATGTTTACTTGTACCAAAGCCCATCCCAGTGGCAGCCCCTGGTGGGCACTTTACCTCAAACCCACCACACACAGATAGAGTCCAGCAGGATGCTGTCATAGGATGAACTCACTGGAATCTAACCTCAGAGACTTTAGCAGGGAAAGTTCACCCAGGAGAGGCCAACATGGGGTACTGCCAAAAAGACAGAGCCACACCTCTCGGTGCTCTGGCTCAATGCCACACAGTCACCCGGGAATTCTGGTTTTTGAGGGAGATTCTGGAATATCCCAAGATAGCAGGCAGGAAGGGAACCCCTGGAGAAGCTTTGGTGGCCCCAAAGCTCAGGCTCAGAAAGGGCAGCCAGGCCTTCTAGAGGCACCTGCCTAACCGCTTTCCGAGCTGCTCAGATGTTTCACGTTCCAGTCCAGGAAGCATGTCTGGAATGCAGGCGAGTCACCTCTGGGGACTAGTCCAGGACACAATCACAGAGGGTCACCCCAGAGGGGGACACCGTAGCCCAGGTGACATCCGGGACTCAGTGCTATGAAATACAACACCCCTGGGCACCTTTTCTTCTGCCAGGACATTTCATGCCATTTCAGTCACAGCAGTGTCAATGCCACACCCCTCAGCTAAGTCGTCCCAATCCAATAACCACAACATAAACACAGCACCCTGCACCCTTCCAGAAAAAGGGGAAAAGTTAACAGGAGAACAGACATGCACTCTAGCCAGACTGGTCCCCATGTACTGCTCCAGGCAAGTCTGGCTGCTCTGGTTTTCAGAGGGAGCCATGCACTAAATAGTTTCCATTTTCTATGGGACAGGCAAGGGCTTGAAAGAGGCTTAGGGCTTGCCCCAGCTGCCTAACCTCAGCTCAGCCACTTTTCACCTGCATCCATCACACAAGGAGCATGAGAAGGACTCACTTTTTGGGAAGCCAAGTACTCCATGCCTCTGGCCAACTGGTAGGTGCAGGACACTAAATCCTTGAAGGTCATCTGCTCCTCAGGGACACGATTGATGTCGTAGGAATACTCCATCCCTGGTGGCCGCCTAGCCCGAAGATACTCTCTCAGGTTACCCTTGGAGGCATATTCCACAATCACATAGAGTGGCCCTGAGGACAAAAGTGGGGAGTCTTTAAAACTGAGTCTATAAACCCCAGCATCTGGCCTCAGAGGCTGGGTCCACAGGGCTGTGGGCAGTGACAACTTGGCATTTAAAGATTAGTCAAGACATAGCAATGGACCTGTCCATTTTTTGCTGCTGGTAAAAAGTCTGCAGAAAAGCCTCTTCTGGTTCCTTCTAACTCGTCCTAACAGTGGATAGGGCACTGGCCTTGCAGGCAGCTGATCCAAGTTCTATCCCTGGCATCTGATATGCCCCTATAAAACCCTGCTGGGAGTGAACCCTTAATGCAGAGCTATGAATGAGCCCTAGAAATAAACAAACAGGGCCAGAAATATAATATAAAAGCATTTGCCTTTCATGCAGAAGGTCATTGGTTCGAATCCCGGCATCCCATATGGTTCCCCGAGTCTGCCAGGAGCAATTTCTGAGCATAGAGCCAGGAGTAACCTCTGAACGCTGCCGGGTGTGACCCAAAAACCAAAACGAACAAACAAGAAAAGAGTGTTTTCCTGTTCATCGTAATGATCTTATATACATAGATGTCTCTGCTGCTGCTAAGGTCACAAAACAGCGTGATTGGGGCTAGAGAGATAGCACAACTGGGAGGGCATTTGCCTTACATGCAACCAACCCAAGTTAGATCTCCAGCATTCCATATGGTCCCTAAAGCTCACCAGGAGTAATTTTTGAGCACAGAGCCAGGAGTAATGACTGAGCACTGATGGATATAGGCCAAAACAAAATAATATTTCTAAAAAATGACATGATTGCAAACATGCATCTGAGATTATGTTAGTTAACTGGAAACTTTTCTTCTCCAGGGCCCTGAGATGCTGAAAAAAATTGATCTAAAACAGTCTTGCCCTGAGCTCTAAAATGTAAGTAATTCACGGCCCTGTCTCCTTTCACAGTGAGTGGCACCCAGTGGTCACAAGGTTGGTGTGTGTCTCTTACCCCTAGGACTTCAGGGTAGAGGGCAGAAGAAGGCACAGGCAAAGGACCTACAATTTATGGCCCTTGCCAACTCTATTCTCTTTCTTCCCCCATAGGGACTCAAGGCTATCATAAAGCCCAGAAGTACATAAAACTGGAGCCTTTCCGACTGCCCATGACAGAAAAAGTCTGCTGGGTCCTGGCCTGAAAGAAGGAAAAGGGGCCAAGGAAGGGGCTGGCATCTGGGTCTCAGAATGGGCACATTGACTCCTAAAGGGATAGGAACATGCCCCATCACATTCCTGAGGGTTCAGTTACCTGGTTCTGGCTAGACTCAGGGTCTTTCTTTCCCCTGGGGACTTGTCAATCAAAGAACCGGATGGTGTGGTGAAAATATATGAACTTCCACCAAGCAACAACGCCAAGGACCTGCCTTTCCAGATACCTGGCAAAGTGGGTATCCCCTCCCCCAACCTCTTATTTATCCCACCTGAATGATCAGAACCACCCACGCTTGGAATGGGTGTGTAGAGGAGTCTGCTTCGGGGGAGAGAGGGATAAGGAGTCAGCAAAGGGAGTCAGTCAGAAAGGAAGCCTGGAGATCAGCTGAAATGGAGACAGAGACAGAGAGAGCCAAAGAAGGAGTACAGAAGTGGCTGCTTGGAAAAGGTTTAGCATAGAAACCATGTGAGGAAATGTGTATGTTAGGATAGAACTGTGAAATAAAGCTGGCTGACTCCTGGTACTTCATCTAACTGCTTTGTGAATTTCTCTGTTGTCACCCTGCAACCTTCAGGCCTACTAGGCCATAGGGGATGCAAGAGCTGGGCCAAGCCAACAAAGACCTCACCATCCTCCTACCAACACACGTGAACTGTCTTTTTATATTAAAATAACATGCCAGTGATATCCCTTACTCAACTGCACCCTGGGCCATTCCCACTCAATGCTCACCCCTTCCTAACACCTTAGCTCATGATGGATCTGAGCTGGAAGAATAAAGAGTTCTTTCTTCATCCTCTAGGAGCCCGGAAGTTCAAGTACAGAGACCCGATGCCTCCCCCAACCCCCCAGTGTGCAGTCACTGCTCACCATCCTGTGTGCAGGCCCCCAGGAGGTTGATGATGTTTTTGTGCTTCCCAATCATCTTCATCATCTCCATCTCCGACACCAGGTCTGAAAGGTCCTTCTCAGTGGCATCATCTGGGAACATGGGGAAATCACAGATCAGCTCTAGTCTCAGGGCCAATGGACAAAAGTGACATTAAGTGAAATGGCATTAAGTGAAACTTCGAAGAAATTCAAGAGATTCTCCCAAGTCAAGTCTTCATCACTTTATATCAGGGATGGGGACAAAGGCAAGGACTCTCCCACCAGCCCCCAGCTCCAGGCCCTAAGAGCTAATCTGGGGTCGGTGGGGGTCAAAGGTCAGGACTAGAACAGTCGTTTATATAGCAAAGTAACAGTAACCCTCACAAATGTAAGGGTGTCTGTCTATTGTGAAATGATTCATCCTCTACAGATTTCAGATGCCTCTAAAACTGCCCCCTATATCCAGAGACTTATGGGAGAAATTGATAAGATGCAGGCATTTTATTCCTTCCAATTAAGAGCTCCCCATGGCCCTGAGCATCTTCATGGGTACCTTGGAACTGTGGACACATTTTGGGGGCCCGCCCAAGAGATGTTTAGGAGGCACAGGGGCCCCACCTGGCAATTCTGACAACCAAGCCAGTGGATCCGCGTGAAACCTAAGGATGGGGTGTTGCTTGAGCCCTGTAGTGCTGGGAATAATGGGGTCACCCCATAATGCGCTGATGGGCTCCATGACTGCACCTGGCTCAGGAGACCTCCCATTAGGTGCCACAGATAGAACCAGGATTGGTCACACACTAGGCAAATGCCTTCCTTACTCATACACTAACTCTCTGGCCTCATGTATATTTGATTGCCTACATACTTTTAACTATTTCCAATTTATCCCAGGAGAACCCAGAAAAGGAGAAAAGAGCACAAAAACGGGGAGATCTCCCAGTGTACTGCCAAAGTGTAGGTGCCCCCATCCTAAGGTCAGACCTTCCTGCTCAGATACATGGGTGTTCAGATCAGGGGAATGAATAATGAAGCTCCTTTCACAGGAGACCCCAGGCCAGGGACGAGGCTCAGAGAGCTGCATGTGTGGGAGTCTTGAGTGACACCCCCTCAGAGCCATGGGGTTCCCTGACACTCAGTCAAGATTGACTCCAAGACAAAACAAATGGGGGGCAGTGTTTGGTGGAAATTCAATGGCTAAAAGTCTCTGAAGTTCCCTGGATGAATATTTGAAGCAGTATTGGGAGGTTAATGCAGAAATGTTCAAACTAACCCCCCCACACACACACACACAAAAAAAACAACCCACAAACACAAAGGTCGAAACAATAGTACAGTGGGGAGGGCTCTTGCCTTGCATATGGCCAACCCAGACTCAATCCCTGACACCCATATGGTCCCCTGAGCACTGCCAAGAGTGATTCCTGAGTGTAGAACCAGGAGTGACTCTGGGGCACTGCTGGTATGGTCCCAAAACAAAACACACAAACCAAAAACCAGAAATAATCAATCCACACCCATCCCAAAGAAAACTAACCAAAGACATCCTGGCGTCATTGCTGCCCTGCACCAGAAGATTCTATGCCAACTCCACCCAGAGTTCCTTTCACCCTCCCCAAGGACATCCCCAGACCAGCCTTCCTCTCTTCACTCTTCTGGCAAAAGAGGTATGACACTCTGTCCCTAACATCACCACCCTTCCTCCCAAATGCCAGTTTTTCCTTTGTGATCTAAGCTTTGGGTCCTGAGTCCAAGCTCCTAACAGCACCCCTAAAATGCATCAGTGACATGGGAACAGAGGTATAGACACTCAGAGCAAACAAAGGTACCCCAGGAACCGCAAGAGGGGAAAAAAGAGCAGATCTGGGGGTCCCCTCAGCCCACAGCCCTGCTCTCTAACCCCAAATGCACACAGCTCAAGATAAATAGTGTGTCCAGACGACGATTTATACTGAAAACTTCTCAACCCCTGGGTCAAGTATGTGCTCCTTGACCCCAGCTTTGGGGGAGGTCACATGCCACAAAAGGCACATTCTCCAGCGGGCCCCAGTGCATGCAGCCCCCCTCACCTTTCAGCATCTTCACGGCCACAGTGACAGCTTCCTTGGGCTTCTCCTTATCGATCCCCACAGCTTCGGCCATGACCACTTGCCCAAAGCAACCTTCTCCCAGTGGTTTGCCCAGCGTCAGCCTAAAAAGGGTCAATAGAGGATTAGCCAGCACACAGCATCTGTACCGGAGCGCAGAAAGAGAGGAGTCCAGATGCCCCAGAAAGAAAAGTTTTCAGCAGCCCACAAGCATACAGGGCTCTGATTCCATGGGCTAATAAGACTGGGGTGCACAAGCACCCCAGTATTTTCTCAGTGACAGTTTTCAGAGCAGATCGATCCTGAGTGGAGCACCCGTGGGCTTTAAAGAAAACTTTAGGGAAGGTCTCCTTGCAAGCTCTCCTGACTGAAAGGAGGGGTTGAGGATCTGGAGCCAATCAACTATTGTGATGTCTCAAGGCTCAGAGGGAAAGGCTCAAGCTGTTGTTGGCTTTTCCTTTCTTTGGGTTTCCGTGACATCCTCTCAAATTGCTGACTTACGTCACAGGAATCTTAGACACCCTTCCAGGAATCTCTAACTTCTCTAAAGAAAATTGCAAAACTCATAGAGAGAGAGAGAGAGAGAGAGAGAGAGAGAGAGAGAGAGTGTGTGTGTGTGTGTGTGTGTGTGTGTGTGTGTGTGTGTGTGTGTGTGTCAAGTTATAGACTTAAAAAACAATTTAGA
>PVKC010025448.1:0-16725 GCA_004027635.1 Crocidura indochinensis
GAATCAAATTCAAGTTTGCCACAAGTAAAACATGCATTCCAGCTTTTTTGAATAAACTCCCTAGACTTGGAAACTAAATTCGAACAGGTCTGGGCTAGGACACATCACTTTTCCTCTCTCTTGCTTATCAACTATCCTCTGTTCAACTAATTTAAAAAGATTTCTTTGGAGTATCATGCTTCACAATGCTCAGGGCTTCTTCCTAATTCTGTGCTCTGGGATCACTTGTTGAGGTCCTTAAAAGATTATATGTGGTACTAGGGTTGGAACCTGGCTCAGCAGCTTGCTAGTTGAGTACCTGACAAGCTACACTATCTCTTTGGTCCCTCTGTTTAATTCTTGAAACATCAATTCTCTGGGAGATCAGAGTTATTACAGATACTGATTCAACTTACTCTATGATTTCAAATAGGGTTCATTAGTAAATAATAGCAGTTATCAGGATGAAAGACTTTTTCAAAGATATTCTTTCCAGTTTTCACTTACCATTATTTAAATACAGACTATTTTGTTGAATATAAAGGTTCTAACTCACTATTTCCATTTTGTATAAACAAATTACATATTTTGCAAGATAAATTTGGATTTTATCTTAATTAATTAAATTGATACTGATACTAAATTGACACTGTCTTATTGAACTGTTAAATATATCTGCCACCTTATTTCTGAAGTGAGATTGCTTAGATTATTATTTCCTAAATTATATTGGAACATCAATTAAATTTTTTTCTCTACTATTATTGGCAACACTTTTGTAAAACACATTAAAAATTAAATTCTGGAGAAATTAAAGTAAAATAAAGACCTTTAAGTCATATTTAAAAAAACTAGACCCAATACATAAATGTTGCTAAATACTTCTACATGTGAACACAGCATAATATTCATGAATGTTTCTACATGCATTCTCTAAATATCTATAAGTATATTATTTTTTGCAAGAACAAACAATTCACTTAATTTAAGCATTTAAGTAAGAGTATAGAAAGTAAAATTGTGTTTTGATGTGCAATAAAGCAACAGAAACATACCAGCTAAGAACAAAAAATTATTAAGCATGAGTAAGATCCAAAACTTTAACTAACTGATAACGCACATATTTGATGCCCAGAAAGTGTGAATAAAGTCTTTCTTTCAACAGATTTAAGTTAATTAAGTTAATCCATGTTACAGGGACTGTTCCAGACTCTAAGAATATAGCAATGATTGTGATATACAAATCTCTACATTTTTTTTCACCTGGAGGAAGGCTCTACACATGAAAGAAATTATTAGCTAGTTCAATAATGAAGAGAAAATGAATGGCTAAGATAGAAATCCATTATACGATAGCATGCAGAGCAAACCTAAGGTACTGAAATTTGAACTGAAGATAGAATAGTGAAAGATAGACCTGGAAGAGTTGTATCCCATGGGACAAAGTAGACGTAAACTGGGAGAGGTTGAAGAACTGTTTATGAGGCAGTATCTTAATTACTGACAAGATCAGAATAAGGTGAGGTTCAAAAGCTGGTCAGACATCATATTGCAGAGACCAAAGAAAGGAATTTAAAGTTTCTCCTCAGTGTGATGAGAGACCATTAAGAAAGTACATAGAGAGTCCAGAGAGATAGCACAGCAGCATTTGCCTTGCAAGCAGCCGACCCAGGAGCAAAGGTGGTTGGTTCGAATTCTAATGTCCCATATGGTCCCCCGTGCCTGCCAGGAGCTATTTCTGAGCAGACAGCCAGGACTAACCCCTGAGCACTGCCGGGTGTGGCCCAAAAACCAAAAAAAAAAAAAAAGTACATAGAGTAGTAATAACCTGTGATGTGTATTTTTCTAATGGTCTCTACTGGAACTTTGATAGTCATGTGGAAAATGGATTTTACAGAATAGAGAGGGAATTGTAAGAGAATGATGAGGGAGAAGCAGTTGGACACAATGATGTCAATGAAGAATGGTGGAGTAGAGTGGAATGTGTTTTAAACAACAAATTGATTTTTCGAATGAAGGTCAAATAAATGAGAATACAACTAAAATTTCCCCTTAAACAACAAGAATGCTGATGAGTGAGATGTAGTGAGATGAACAAACAGAATCAATTCTGCCTGTAGCTATTGACTGTTGAGTTCGCTTTGGCCAGGCTAAGTCTAAGACTATCATTATATAATTAAGTGAAAATGTTGAAGAAAGGGCTGAGTTAGTTGGCTTAATTATACAGAGCATACTTTACATTGAGTTATGTTTAGCATTGAAAAATACAAATGATATTTAGGGTCAGAGAGATAGTTCAATGAGCTGGGGCATTTATATTGTATGTTAAGTCTTGGCTGCAATCAATGGCAATGAATATGGTAACACAAAGACTACTAGGACCAATCCCAGAGCTTGATGAATAGGCACTGAGAGCTACCAGTTGTGGCCCCCAAAAATATACATTCATACACTCATACACACATGCCTTCCAAATACCAAACCAAACTATCAAAGAGAAAGTCAGATTTCAAGGTGAGGTGAAAAATCTATTAATTTGACCATTTGATGTTTAGACATTGCTAAAAACTATGAAAATACAAATGACTCAAGGGCAGAGGGAGAGAAAATATGGGTCACTGGATTCATCACTTAGATTGATGAATTCTGGGGAAAATGAAAGAGAAGTTGGCTAAGGACATATTATGCAAGAAGGCTTGTGACTCAGTAGGAAGGAAGTACGGAAGTAACAAACCTAAACTTACCAACTGGACTGAGAAACAAACACAACATGCTAGTTAGAGATGCCTAGAAAAGGACCTCAGCAGTCATTTGTCTTTCCAAGAGCAGCAACAGATGTCCTGCTAAATCAACAGAGTCATCACTGAATATTGGGCGGGAGATTCTATTGAAAATATCTCTGTCTAAACATTACTTCACCTCCATGGATTAGTCTATTAGATTTAATAGAAAACTCATGCCTTCTGTACAGATAATTTGGGGTGTCATGTAGACTCAGCCTTTAAAAAATCCATTGTCATTATAATTCTCAAATTACTTTTCAGCACCAGGAGCTGAAATAGAAAGTTAGAAGAAAAAAAAAATAACTCACAGAGTGAAAAATGCGGTGGCAACTTCAAGCTCCAGTTTAAATGTGCATGGCAAACACTCCAGGCATGCCCATTTTAAGTAAAACAGATGAGCTATTTTAAATGTTTTATTGCAAAATTTAATGATTGTAGCTATTACTACTTAAGAAAAAAACTTTCAGGAAGCAATTTTTCTATTCTTTGTACCTTTAAGTCCTTGGCTCTGATGTTCTGCTCCTCTGACCTTGATCTAATCATGAATATCTATGCTACTTAATTATAATAAAAAAAGCCTACATTGCACTCTAGATGGTAGATGCACATTTTTTCTTCTTTGGTCACCTGCCAGTTCTCAAAATTATAGCAGTGGGTAGAAATGCAAATGAAGGCCGTGCTTGACAGCTAAACATAATGGAATGCCTGGTCCACATTTGAAAAGTTACCTTAAAATAAAAGGTAGCATATAAAAAATCATTTCTTTAAGGTCACCTATGGCTTTGAATTACAGCTTTGAAGTATTTCCAATTTAGTCATCAGAGAGAAAGAAGCCAAAATAAGGATTATACACTTGCATAGAGGAAAGATAGAGTTTTTTTTTTCTTCTCAGAGTGGAGTGATCTTATAAGTTAGACTAGAAAACATAGAAAAATAAAAAAAAAACCTCTAAAGTACTTTTTATGGAGTTTTGTATAAACTATAAATGGTCATTTCTATTAATTTTACTCACAGCTAATAAAATCCTTTTGTAACTGTTCAGAGTAAAGGATATGCTAAAATATGCAAGGAACAGATGACAACAGGCTAGAGGCAAACAGTTGGTAATGCAGATCTTTACTACTTGAAGAATTGTATTTCTTCACTCAGATAAAAACATTTTCAAATAGAAACCTAGGAAGAAAGAGAGTGGATGCTGAATTGTTCTTTAGTAAATCTGAATCTAAAACATTAGAAGTAGGATGCAAGTGAATATAAATTTACATATATATTTAATACCCCACTGCAAATTATTTCACTATTATTCCAGAAATTCCACATCATTTTTTGATAAAAGTTTACATTTTCTGTTTTTTTTGGCAATTTGGAGCTAACCGAGACTCATAGTTTAAAAATACTTTCTTGAAAAAATTGGTTAGACCTAAATGCCCACACCAATAGAATCAAGATAACGAAACTATAACAAGCTAATCATAAAATGGACCTGTTACACTGGCAGACCAGGGGATAAAAGGTGGAGGTATGAGATGCATGCTGGGCACTCTGGTGGAGGAAGGTCAACACTGGTGGTCCACTAATCCACAGTCATTATATGCCTGGAGAACAATTATGAAAAGCTTGTAATTCACAATGGTCTCAATAAAAAAAAAATTCCCCCAAACACTTTTCTGCATATTGAACCTATTCCATAGATTGTAGAAGAACATGTAGACTCAGCTTTTAACTTCACAAAAAGGTAAGATTATCTGTGGATGGAGTTTTCTTGCTTAGTGATTCAGTGTGCAATGAACAGAATGAATTCTACTCTGGGAAGTGTAAGGTCTAGGTTATGGATCCACCTTGACTATTTTCTTTGTTGTTAGATAGTCATTTTATATAAATTATGTTTCATTTCCTACACTCAGTTTATTGATAGCAAACAGCAATAGAGTTTATATTACATCAAGTGTAAGAAGAGGGAACTTCTATTTTCATACATTGAATGAATGAAGTGTAGTAGATGGAATGGTAAAGCTAAACCGAGGCTACTCTAGGAATCTGTTTGTCAAAGGTTGTTCAATATCCTTCCTGATTTTACCAGTATTGGCAAAAAATGAGTAAAAGACAAAACATTTTATTTTCAAAAAACAACCATTGCATTGCATTAATTATATGGATTGGACAGTGGTAGTGGCAAAAGGAAAGTACATAAAAATAGGTGAGTGTTAAATTGTGTAAGTAAACTTATAGCTTGTCCAAGGAATAGAATAGAACTCTAGAAATGCCATGGGTAGTACACAAAATCTTGAGAAGAGGGAAATAGTGATATTTTTATATGTGAGATTAGATAACTTGACAGTACTATAGAAAAGTAATGAACTTCAGTTCATTCTTTAATAATATATTTTCAGATGTGTTAGAGATGTAAAGATAATGTTTTTATATTTGTGCACAAGAAAATAGAAGTGAATTCCTTTATTATTTGGGAGCATGGAAAACTTTTCCACCATGAGCAAAAATCTAGAAGTAATAAGACTGATAATTTATAAGCAAACCTTCCCTGTTAAGATGAAACAAAACCTGATAAAGTTTATGCATATAAATAATATAATTTTTATGGACAACAGCACAAGAATAAGGTTAAAAGAATAAGGTTAAAAATTTGAGACTGATATTTTCAATCTTAGCCATGAATAAAGTCATAAATAAAGTTAGTACCCCAATATATAAGATACTATAAAATGGAAAAAATGCATAAAAATAGAACTATGCCTAGAATATAAACAGGTAGTTCAATGAGAGAGTGCAGATTTTCTTATTTTCATAAAAAGATGTTCAACTAATCTTTTTAATAATTATTTAAATACCATAGTTAAAAATTGTTCATGATTGAGGATTGAGTTGTAGTCATACAATGCAATACAATGCATGTTTCCCGCCACCAAAACCAATGTTCGCAGTTTCCCTCCCATCTTCTCCCATCATTTCCACTGCCTGCCTCTTGGCAGATATTTCATTTCTCTCTCTCATCTATCTATCTATCTATCTATCTATCTATCTATCTATCTATCTATCTATCTATCTATCTATCTATCATTTATCATCTATCTATCTATCATCTATCTATCTGTCTATCCTATTTTTTTTCCTTTCTGACACTGTAGTTTGCATTATTGTTAAGAAGAGGTATGTATCTTATAAGATATATGCTGCAATCAGAGAGAGTACAGTGAATCAAATAAAGCACATTCCTTGCATGCTGCTTCCCTGAGTCCAATACCTGGTACTACGTATGGTCTCCCACATACAGCTAGGAGATATCTCTGTGCACAGTCCAGAGGCAAGTAAGGCATGGCATAGTAAGCACACTAAGCATTGTAATGTGTTGCCCCCCAAGACAAAAAAAAAAAACCGTCAATTAAAATTTTACTAGTGAGGGGCTAGCAGGAGTCCTCAAAATTTTTAAACAGGGGACTGGCTCACTGTCCCTCAAACCGTTGTAGGGCTGAACTATAGTTAAAAAAGAAACAACTATAAACAATTGTGACCTGCCAGCCATTGTTTAAGGATCCCTGTCTGAGACTAAGAGGAGTAGAGAGACAGAGAGAAGGAGGGTAGTTGGAGAGTACAGTGTACTCTCACCATGTGCATTGTGGCCTGGGATGAGTTGGCTGCTAAACAGACAGAGTGGTGTCAGAACACCCAGCAGCCTGGATAAATGTCTTCTGTGGGTCACGTGTAGCCTACTGGCCATAGTTTGTGGTACTTTTGGTGCTAGAGATAGTACAGATGGTAAGGCAAGTACCTTGCATGTAGCCTACCTCATTTAGTTTAGTCCCTGATATTATGTATGGTTTACATAACCTTTCAGGAATTATTCATAAACACAAAGCCAAGACTAAGCCCTAAGCATCACTGGTTGTGACCTAAAAAGAAAAATAAAAGACTTTCAAAAAATTCTAAGTCTATGAGTTTTAATTCTAAAATTGACCATAATTTAAAATAAAGTAGGTCACCTTTAGAAAATATTAAAACTCTTCATTTAAAAATGTAACAATAGAGGGAAAGAATTAGGCATTTATCTTATTTTTCATATATAAAATGCACCTCTATATAATTAGTTTATGAGATTTTATTCTTTATGAAATTACTGTAGACAATAAAGGGGGAAGCCACAAAGATTATCAGCACTTGTCAATTTCCAAAGTGCTAATGAACTTAGGAAGAACTCATTCATGATGCTGTCAGCAAGAATAACTAGACATCATGCTTCTTGACCAAAGTACATAACACTATTTATGAAGAAATTTTGCTTCCTTAATTGGAATATGATGGAATAGGTGGAATAGGAATACATGAAATAGGCCACCAGAGAAGTTATGGTACACGTAAGGAAGAATTTGTTGGGTGGCAACAGATGTATATAATCAGTATCTCCACATCTCCAGACTAGGAGAACTATTTATGAAATGACCATATTTTAGGGGCCAGATAGATAACACAGGAGATAGGCATTTGTCTTGCACACAGTTCACCTGAGTTTAATCCTCAGCATCCTATATGGCCCCAAAGCCTTCCAGTTGTAATTTCTGAGTACAAAGCCAGATGAACAGAGAACCACTGGGTATGGCCCAAACATGCCGCCCCCCAAAGAAAGAGATTACCAAATTTGTCATAAAGTAAAAAGAAAAAGAGAGATAGCAATAAAGTATGCATGTGTGTGGTGGGATAAGGCATGTGGTTCAAGGAACACAGGTGCTGTTTGAAATATATGGACTTTTGAAAAGCCTTTGATCTGGAAAACTGTAGAGTCTGTTCTTCAAGTCTGTGTTCTTTCTTGTGCATATATCTTGTTTGCTTGTCTCCATGCTTGCCTATTTTCACTCTGGAGTAGCCTGTATTCTCTCTGAAGAACATATTGTTGACCCAGATTTGATCCCTGGCATCCATTTTGTTCCCTAAGCACCACCAGGAGTGATTCCTGAGCACAGGGTCAGGAGTAAACCCTAAGCACCGCCAGATGTGATTCTTTCCAAAAAAAGATGTCTTGAGAAAACAGTAAAAGGCAAAGATTAATGTAAGGTATGGTTACTTACATTTTTCTGACTCATAAATAAGATTATTGTGTACCATCTGAAGGGTTATCAGAATCAGAAGTGTAGAAATGAATGGAAAAAGTAAAACCAATGTCCAGGCTCCTGAGTATTGGATAAAAGATATTCCCAGAAAGACTGCAATGGCATTTAGATTCATCACCCAATAAGACCTGGATATGGAAAAGACAAGAATAAAATGCCATTGAATAACTTCAGATAACTGCTGCTGATTTGAGTTCACTTGTTTTGTTTCTTTATGCTCGACACATGAATGAAATCAAATCATGTTTATCTTTCTCTGACTTCAATAGTCATCATACTCTGTAGGTCTTTCCACATTATTCCAAATGGAAGAACTTCATCATTTTATAGCTAAGTAGTACATCTTTGCATCTATACGCAGCAATACTTCCCAGTTACCTGTCAAAGGTAACGAGTTTCCCACTCTGGAATACTGTTAATATTGATGTAGTGAACTAAGGGTGCCTCTATCCCTTTGACTGAATGTCTATGTATTTGAGGAATACATATCCAGAAGTTGGAGGAATTTCATTTTTAGTTTCTAAAGAACTATGCTTTCATAAATTTGTATAAATTAACATTCTGACAAATGGTGGAAAAGGTTAATTTCTCTCCATATACTCACCCTCAGGGTCTCTTATTTATTTATTTATTTTTAATGGAAACAAGTCTTTATTAAGTAACTTTTAATATCAGAAAAATAAAACTCTTATAATTCTCTTTACAGCAAATATATAATATCAGTGCTTTGGCCATCTTAAGTTAAAGGCCCTTTATCATAAAATATATGGTTTTAAACTTTACTCAAATTGAATTTATAACCCCTATGACTTCCCTACATATACATAACAAAAGAGTGTAGTAAAATTAGCAAATACTAAACTATATTGATAATTTATCATTCTTAGTTTGTGGTTTTTAGAAACAGTACACGCACCTAATATATGTCCATTCCTTGGCTTATTAGTTGCAGTGTACAATGCAACAAAATACAAAATACGTGCTGGGTGAACATTCGTTCATATCTACAAGACGGCAGCTAAAGATTAGGTTTCAATACTGACATTTAACTATCCTACAAGCAAGTATTTTTAAGTAATTTCTTTATTTAAGCACCATGTTACAAAAATGTTCATACTTGGGTTTTAGTCATCCAATGAACACCACCCTTCATCTATGTAACTTTCCCACCACCAATATTACCAACTTTCCTCCTTCCCCTCCCTGACTGTCTTTGGCACAGGCGTTCTATTTCTCTTTCTCACTATCATTGTCATGTCATGGTAGTTGTCGATGTAGTTATTTCTCTAACTGCCTCCACCACTCTTTATAGTGAGTTTTATAGCATGGGCTGAACCTTCTGGCCCTCATCTCTACTGTCTCTGGGTATTATTACCATACTGTCTTTTATTTTTTATGTTGTTGTTTTGTTTGTTTTGGGGATACACCCAGTGACGCTCAGGAATTACTCCTGGCTCTGTACTCAGAAATCACTTCTGGCTTGGGGGACTATATGAGATGCAGGTCTGATCTGGGTCAGCCACATGCAAGGCAAACACCCTACGACTGCACCATTATTCTGGCCCTGACTTTTATTTTTTTAAATACGACAGATGAGTGAGATTATTCTGTGTCTATCTCTCTCCCTCTGATTTATTTCACTCAGCATAATAGATTCCATGTCTATCCATCTATAGAAAATTTCATGACTTCATCTATCCTAACAGCTGCATAATATTTCATTGTGTGTATGTACCACAGTTTCTTTAGCCATTCATCTGTTGAAGGGCATCTTGGTTGTTTCCAGAGTCTGGCTATTGTAAATAGTGCTGCAATGAATATAGGTATGAGGAAGGGATTTTTGAATTGTATTTTTGTTTTCCTAGGGGATACCCCTAGGAGTAGTATAGCAGGATTATATGGGAGCTCAATTTCCAGTTTTTTGAGGAATCTCCATATTGTTTTCCATAAAAGCTGGACTAGATGGCATTCCCACCAGCAGTGAATGAGAGTTTCTTTCTCAGTGCATCCATGCCAGCACTGGTTGTTCTTGTTCTTTGTAATGTGTGCCAGTCTCTGTGACATGAGATGAAACCTTATTGTTGTTTTGGTGTGTATCTCCCTGAAGATTAGTGATGTGGAACATTTTCATGTGCCTTTTGGCCATCTGAATATTTTGAGGAGATGTTTGTTTATTCATTATCCTCATTTTTAATAAGATTCTATTATTTTTTCTTTTTAAGTTCTATCAGTACATTGTATATCTTAAAAATTAGCCCTTATCTGATGAGTATTGAGTGAATAGTTTCTCCCATTGCATGGGTGGCCATTGTATCCTAGGGTGGCCATTGTATCCTAGTCATTGTTTTCTTTGAAGTGCAGAAGTTTCTCAGTTTAAAGTTTCATTTGTTTATCTCTGCTTCCATTTGTTTGGAAAGCAGTGTTTCCTCCTTGAATATACCATTAGTCTCAATATCATGGATTGTTTTGCCCATGTTTTCTTCTATATACCTTTTAGTTTCAGGTCTGCTATCTAGGTCTTTAATTCCATTTTTATTCAAACTAATCATCAGAGAGATGCAAATCAAAAGAACAATAAGGTATCATCTCATGACAGAGACTAGCGCAAATCACAATGAACAAAAACAACCAGTGCTGGCATGGATGAGGTGAGAAAGGAACTCTCATTCACTGCTGGTGGGAATGCCAAAAACTATGGACATTTCTAAAACATGGAAGTTGAGCTCCCATTTGATCTAGCAATATCACTGCTAGGGATATACCCTAGGAACACAAGAACACAAGACAAAAATGCCCTCTTCAGTTCTATATTCATTGCAGCAGTACTTACAATAGCCAGACTCTCGAAACAACCCAGATGCCTGACAACAGATGAGTAGCTTAAGAAAATGGGGTATATCTACACAATGGAATTCTATGCAGCTGTTAGGAAAAAAGGAAGTCATTAAATTTACTTATACATGAAGGAACATGGAGACTAACATGCTGAGTGAAATGAGTCAGAGTGAGAGGAAGAGAGACACAGAATAGTCTCACTCATTTGTCAGATTTAAAAGAAAAAGACAGTATGGTAATAATATTAAGAGACAATAGAGATGGGAACTGGAAGGATCAGCCCATGACATAAAACTCACCGTAAGGAGTGGTGGGAGCAGTTAGAAATAACTACACTGACTACTAGCATGACATGATAATGATAGTGAGAAAGAAATAGAATGCCTGTGCCAAAGACAGGATGGGAGAGGAGGGAAGTGGGTAATATTGTTGGTGGAAAAGTTACATTGGTGAAGGATGATGTATACTGGATGACAAAAACCCAACTTAGAACATTTTTGTAACATGGTGCTTAAATAAAGAAATTTAAAAAATAAAGTTGTGGCTATAACATAAGCTTTGGTAAATAACTGTTATTTTCTGATACAAATAACATTTTGAAGTAAAATTATGTAAATTTTGCTTACTTAAATGTTATGGTTTTATAATATATGTTTTATATGTACAAACAGTAATAAATTTAACTTTGAGAACATAAATGTATCACTAATATTGAAAAGACTCACTGGTTAGATTAGACTCACCCAGGAAACAGGAATAATCTCCCCTTTGATTAACTTTAATGAACTGATTACTGGTCTTAATTATTTATCAAAATCCTTTTCACATTTTCCATGTAGCATAACTTAATCAGAGCAATATACAGTGATTTGCCATATTCTACTGGGACGGTTAAGATCATCTGATATATTCTCAATCAAGGTGATGGCTCTGTCAAGAGTGGGATCTTTGAAAAATAATTATCCTGTGACATTTCTTCTGTATTTCTAATTGGTCCAGTCTACCATTTTGTTCTTCCTCAATCCATCTTTTCTTACTATATTTCCTTCCTTCTTCCTTTTCTCTAAGTTAAAGAAACAACACTCAATAAGAATGACTGACTATGGAAAAGCGCTAGTAAATATTTACAAAAGAAGAAATAGGTTTCAAATAGTGATGCAAAGGAAAAAATGCAATATACTTGTCCAAAATTATTTTTTAAATATAAAGAACTGGGAAGAATGGGGATAGGGGCTGACATTCTGACCTCTCCCAGAAACCCTCCATATTACTGTAGTCATATAGCTTTCTACTTATTATTATGTATAAACATTCTATATACAATCTAAGTACAACTCTGCGCTTTAAAAATCTTTTGCCTTTTTATTTTCTTAGTGAATACAAAGAAAGTTAGATTAATGAATAAAAAGAAGTTATCTGTGCTATATGGTCTTTTCCATTCAACATTAATTCTTTGTTTTCTATATCTTGGCTAATTTAAATAGCTCTACAGTCAACATAAATGAACATATATCTTATTTAACTTTCAAATATATTATTCTATCAAAGAAGATAAAATTCTACTATTAGATTGAGTATGGAAAGAAACAGAGGATGTCATTCTTTTTTCTTTTTTGGGGGTGGTCACACCCTGCAGTGCTCAGGAGTTCCTCCTGGTTCTACACTCAGAAATTGCTCCTAGCAGGGTCAGGGGACCATATGGGGTGCTGGGATTTGAACCACCATCTTTCTGCATGCAAGGCAAACACCTTACCTCCCTATTATCTCTCCAGCCCCTAAAGGTGTAATTCTAAGCAAAATAAGTAAAAAAAAAAAGAGAGAGAGAAAAGATTGTCACTAGATGATCTCTCTTATAAGTGGCATACAAATAAATTAATAAAAGTGTAAAAAAAACCCTAAGATTAAAACCACAGAATTTAGTTAAAATATTTTTTGCAGTGCCTGACCTCTCATATGCCAGAAAAGTGCTCGAATTTATATTCCCAATAGTAAATTTTAAATTTTAATAAACTTAATAAATCTCATTCATTTTGTTAGTTCACATTTTTGGTATCATGTAAGTGATGTATTCTACATCTAATTATATGTACTGTATTTTACTTTCATAGTTGTGTGGCTTTAGCTATTATGAAAGTCTAATTACTTTGAGTTGATTTTTAGCATGGTATTCTTTTTTCTTATATGATATTCAGTTCACATATCACAATTATGTAAGTGAATTATATTTTAGAGACTACAGAGATATTTTAGAGATTTAAGAGCTTACCTTACTTACAAGTGACTCATACTATTTCAAACCCTGGCACCATCTATGGTCCCTGAGCACTGTCGGTAGTCATCCCTGAGTACAACCAAGTGTGACCCAAACCCCTCGCAACAACCAAAAATGTTGACTAAAAAATGATTTTTTTCAGGGGCCCAGGAGATAGCATGGAGGTAAGACGTTTGCCTTTCATGCAAAAGGTCATCGGTTCGAATCCCGGTGCCCCATATGGTCCCCCGAGCCTGCCAGGAGCAATTTCTGAGCATGGAGCCAGGAGTAACCCCTGAGCACTGTCGGGTGTGACCCAACCCCCCCCCCAAAAAAATGATTTTTTTCTTATTGAATTTTTGAACTTGCATTGAAAATGAGTTGACCACATAATTTGGGGTCTACTTACT
Organism: Crocidura indochinensis; assembly: GCA_004027635.1. Taxonomy (NCBI): domain Eukaryota; kingdom Metazoa; phylum Chordata; class Mammalia; order Eulipotyphla; family Soricidae; genus Crocidura; species Crocidura indochinensis. Next base: position 13,376 of record PVKC010025448.1, read on the forward strand.
GTGGCTAATTCTGTTTCACTAATATAACTTTTAATGCTAATTACAAAATATCTTGATTACTGTTTACAAAGAACTATTGATATATAATTAAACATAATAAATTACATGTGTTTTAATGTATAAGTTTGGGAGAGGCCATAGACATGTTACAAAAGGGTAAGTTGTTTAACTTGCTTTTGGCTAACCCCAGTTTAATTTCTGGCACCATATTGTTCCCCATGCACTGTTGGAAATAACCTCAGAATTGCCAGGTGAGCCACACCCAAATAAAGTATTCAATTTAGTATGTTTTTAATAGGCAGTCACTCACAAAATGGCCCCCCTATTTAATATATTGAACATTTTTGTCATTTCAAAAGTTTTCTGATGCCATTTTTAATCCCTCTCTTAGATTTTCTTGCCTCGATCTCTTTATCCCCAGGTAACCAGTCTATTACTTTACAGTAAATGTAGATTAATTGGTAAATTTATAGAGTTTATGGGCTTTTATATATGAAACAACCAGATAACTACTCTTTTGCTTATGAGAACTTTTGATATATATATTCTAGAGATTTTCAAATATTCATTACAGTATTATGTAGTTGCATTGCTATACGTAACATCCATGACTATTTTTATTAAAGTTTATACCTTTTAGTACCAAGTAACCACCAATAAATTCTCTATGAGTTTGGTCATTTCGTTATTTATTTATTAAGTAACCCCTAAGTTAATTTTAATAAATTAGAATTTATTTTAATAACTGCTGAGTAGGGACAAAAATATAAGAGAGAAGTTGGAACAGAGTGAACAATGAATGGAGAAGGAACCATAATAGTCAACATTGTGTAGAGACTTGAAGTCCATGCTAAGGAATTTATATTTTATTTCTTATGTGTTGGGACATGAAAAGGAATTGAAAAAGACAGGATATTAAAAGGAATTGAAAAAGACACTGAAATAATCTTGTTTTAAATATTAAAAAAAACAATGCTATGTAAAGCAATGTTATTATAAAAGTAAATGTAAAAATCAATGCTATGTCCCTCCATGAATCAGGGAACCTGAACACTAATAGCTTCACAGCTAATTCATTCTAATAGTCTGGATGAAAGTTTCAAGTGAACTACTGGTCAAGAGGGTAGTAAAGGAAAGGGAAAGTAGATTGACAGGTTGCACTCATTGGAAAGAAGTGTGAATAAAGATGCTTTCTTCACTGTCCTGTAAACATACCTGTTCTTTTTTGTTTTGTTTTGTCCCCACTATGCTCTGACTCACTTCTAAAGTCCCATATTCTTTTCCTTCATCCACTGTGTTCTTAAATACTAATTCTCTTTTCTGAAATCCTCATATTTTTGCTCCAATTATTGTACTTCTGTCAGTGTTTTCTCTCTTTATATTGTCAAATCCCCAGATTGTCATCTAGTCTAGTTTTTATCTCTAGTTTTTAGTTTCTTTTTCTCCATAGGCTCTGCACAGCTCTGGGCCCATAATAAAGTAATTGCTTGATGAAGAACATGGTGTCTCATTAAAAAATAAAACTAGTCCGTCCAACAAACATTTAAAATTGCATCTTTCTATCATACCCAAGAAAGTAATAAGGTGTTAAATATGGTTACACTGAATGAACAGATTTATTGTCATTCACTAACAATTTATTTCTTACAAAGTAGGTGCAGTGCAAAGTTAGAATTTTCTAGAACAACTGAATGAAGTCCCTCGGCTCAGCCTCGGGTCATCCTTTCATGCTGTGACAATCTGTATACTTTAGTTGTAGCTGTAGCAACTAAGAAGCTAGAGCACAAAGCAATGCTATAGTTTCTTCAATCTTTAGAAAACTTTTTTTTTTAAGTGTTAAGCATTGCTGAGAAAATCTGTAAACTAAATTGCTCTAAAGAGGGTCACGGAAAATTACAATTATTCTAAGACTTAAATCTTGTGAAAGGCAGTTAGGACCAAAGAATTATAGTGTTGCATATCTTATGTGTAGGAAGAGATTTCACCTAAAGTACTAAATGCATTTTAACAAATGCCACCCAACCTATTTGATTGTGTAATTTTCTGAAAGAATTACCCAGTAGAGTCATTTTTATATATGCCTTTGTTGATCCATGGATAGGACAAGCCATAGATAATTAAGGGTGAAATTGTGTATGTATCAACTGTAAGGAAAAAAAAAGAAATAAAAATCCACAGTCTTCAAACTCACCATTAACGCTCCTTTCATCTCATAGCTTACTAGCAAATTGAATGTACAAAGCACCTTTCACACAGAAAGTCAGAGAGCAAAGCACTAAAGCAAAACAAATACCAGTGATTAAAGAAAATTGAAAGCAGCAGTAAAAATGTTTCTTTACTTTTAACTACCGACTGGAAACTACAAATAACCAGGAGTATATACAAGTAGTAGTTTTTTTTGTTGTCGTTCACATGATTCTATGCTACTGAATACAAATAAGGAAAAGACCTTCTCGTTGCAAAATTTAACCATTGAAATGATTTATTTTAAACAATAAACTTCATTAAGTGATAATTGTTAAATTTACAGAAATATTTTGTCATTTCTTCAACTGATCCATTGCTATATTTTGGATTTATTTTTAGCGATTTTTAGAAGAAATAGTTTAAACTATCTTTCCTAACTTGAACAGATACCAAGTAGGGGAGACAAATATTTAGATCTCCCTAATATTAGTGGATAATTTAAAGAATTCAGAGAAATTATTTTATTATGCACTTAGCAATATTGATCTAGCTCAGTACCGAGGGTCTGATTGTTTTTTCAAAGGGACAAATTTGAAATGTTAGAAGCGTCACTGGTCATTTGGCCTCTATTTTATTGTTGGATGACTTGTCAACTTTAAGTCTTTTAAAGAATAATCAGTTCATTAAATTACTTTAAGAAGCATTCTAAAAATGCCAAACTTCCAGAAAAAAAAGGAGCAAATGGAAATGCTTAAATTCATATATTTTATTTACTTTTATTTTTTAATTTTAATATCTTTAAACACCTTGATTACAAATATGATTGTAGTTGGGTTTCAGTCATATAAAGAACACCCACGGGGCCCGGGAGATAGCATGGAGGTAAGGCGTTTGCCTTTCATGCAAAAGGTCATCGGTTCGAATCCCGGTGCCCCATATGGTCCCCCGTGCCTGCCAGGAGCAAGTTCTGAGCATGGAACCAGGAGTAACCCCTGAACACTGCCGGGTGTGACCCAAAAACCAAAATAAATAAATAAATAAATAAAGAACATCCACCTTCACCAGTGCAACATTCCCATCGCCAGTGTCCGAAATCTCCCTCCTTCCTATCCCACCCCCCCCACCGCACCAACCTCCTGTATTTGAGAAAGGCTTTCTACTTC